>JASZXU010000288.1:0-26487 GCA_035521515.1 Phenoliferia sp. Uapishka_3 | reverse complement strand
GCTGATAGGGGTGGGCTGTTAGTTATGATTGGCTTCTTTTGTAGTGGGATTAATGTGGTGAGAAAGTTGTGGAGGGGTAGAGGACATGCGGAGTGAGATGAGGCGTGGCGACGCCCGCGAAGCAAGGAAACCGAGACCTCACGTTGAAACATTGCATGACGTTTGGGGAGACGACAGCTTGATTGCAGCAAGCGCGATGCCCACGGTGGAGAATAAAAGGCGGGGGTGATGCTCATTGGTTTTAACTTCAAGTACTACATCATGGGATGGATATTTTGCCTGGAACAGGCGACGGAGCGAATGGAAGGGGGCGGAAAGGGGGTGTCGGCTCAAGTTGCGAAGCGGACACCTCGCGGGCTGAAGGTCAGCGGCGCTATGGTCTGGATTCGTAGGTTTGATATATGATGTTACACAATGGTAGCGCAGATCCCGGTAACGGCGATTGCGCCTGCCGGAGGGCTGGGGCGTACCTGGGCTGCGATGTCGCGGCTAGCGATGAATCGGCGCTGGTTTGAAATTGTTTCGTTTCTGTAGCGTGCTTCCCTGGTGGCCTGCGGCAGTTCGGAAACGTGACGCGTGGTGGATGGGACTACACAGAATGGGTCGGCTTCCAGTAGATGATATCAGTTATGAAATTGCGTTTCTGGCTTGCAGTGTGGGTGCAGGGGCGGTGTGAGAAAGTGGTGAAAACAGCGGGTGAATTCTTAATTTGGGACGTTTTGGCGTTATGGGAAGTGGCAAAAAATAAGTGATTTCGTGGGCGTTATGGGATTATGTGCGCGCTGAATTAAGCCTGAATTAAGCTCCGGCCGGCGCGGAGGGCTTCCAAACCCCGCATTTTAACGGTTCTTAATTTGTGTGGGATAAGTGGGACGAACGAGACGGGCTTGAATGCAGGTCGACCATGTGACGCCGCAGGCCCTCGAAATGTTCCTTGTTTCGCTTCTCGGAAGCGCGTTCTCGAACCTCCCACCTGTGCTCCAACGCCTCCAGATTCTTCGTGTTCTCGGTGCGGACGACGGCGGTGGACAGGAAGAGGGCCTTGGTCAAGTCGGCGTTCGTCGGGGCCGTCTGAGCGTCCTGGGAGGCTTGTAGCAATTGCCGACGATCGTTCCGCTCCGGGCTAAGCATATCACTAAACTCGTTTGCCATCCGAGCGTGATCATCTAAGAGGTAGCGCATCAATGTGCCTACCTGCGCGTACGGGAGCTGTCAGCTCCCGGAGCGCTAGCGAACGGCATTGAGAAAGAGGGAACCGACGAACCTTCTCACCCTTCGCCCACGCGCCCCACCACTGGCACACATTGATCGACCACCTTTCAGTAGCAAAGTTGAACCGGTATTGAGCACCACCGCGACGCAGGCAATGCATGGTCATTCGGCCCCCGAGGCGCTCTACGCGATCCTTGAGTTCGGGGGTCGAATAGACCACATCGTCAAGTTTCCGAGATATCTCGGTCGCTGAGGTCTCCTCGCCAACCTGCGACAACCGTACGGGTGACGTGGGGACGTCGGGTCAACGGGGCGTAACGAAGGGCGGGGAAGTACGGAAGGACGACGGGAGAGTAGAATGAGTCAGCTCCTCCCTCGTATACATCCATCTCATCATTTCCGAGGCGGGTAAAAAAGCGACTCACGCGCATTTTCGCGCCGACAATTTGGGGGAAGAAGAAGTGGTCGGGATGCTCGTTGCACCCGGTCCACTTCCGACGCTTCTCGTAGTAGGCCATGACATGTTTGTAGGCG
Source organism: Phenoliferia sp. Uapishka_3 (assembly GCA_035521515.1). Taxonomy (NCBI): domain Eukaryota; kingdom Fungi; phylum Basidiomycota; class Microbotryomycetes; order Kriegeriales; family Kriegeriaceae; genus Phenoliferia; species Phenoliferia sp. Uapishka_3. The sequence goes on along the minus strand of JASZXU010000288.1, from coordinate 24,741 downwards.
TCAATGCCATGTTTGTCGTCCTCTTGCTCTGGATGGATCTCGTAGACAAACTCTGGAAAACGGCGAGAGGAGGACCGAGGAATGTTAGCGCCCGGGGCGACGTAGGGAAGGTAATCGAGAACTGACTCTTGGAAGGGTCATCCTGGTTGGTCTTACGGAAGATGAGAGTCACAGAGAAGAAGGGCGTCTTTCCCTTGTCGGTGAGTTGGTAGAAGTGAAAGTCGGAAAGTTTGAGCCACATCTCCTCCTGAATTCTGCGTGGGGGAGCGAAGAGTTCAGCCAGACGCCCTTATTGGTTGCAGACGCGAGGAGCGAACCTGGTCCAGGTTTGAAACCCGAGCGATAAGAGCGCCATCATGTAAAGCCTGAGGAGCTCGTTCTCTTCCGTCGGCTCGAGGTTGTCGTAGTACGCCTCGATGTGGTTCATTGACTCGAAGGTCATCGGAAGTGCCTGGCGACTCTTACCACCCAACAAGCGAGCTTGCTTTTTGCGGTAGGAGTCGACGAGGAGGTTGAGTTGAATGTCGTCGCACGGATTTCCACCGGTGTGGGCGCCGGTGGTGCGGTCGTAGGTGAAGTCGCCCTGGAATTGGGGGATGGATGTCAGTGAGGGCACGCAGATGGATGGGAGAATGAATGCAAGTGTACCTTCACGTTCCAAACAGACTTGTAATAATTCTTGAATGCCGCGCGCGTGCCCTCGATAACGCCATACTGGGACTGATTGACGTCGTGTTGGTGGACGAGGAAGCGGATGATCCATTTGACGGTGCGATGGGACAGGACTTCGAGGGCATCCTCGAGGTGGTCCACGTGTGGCGGGTGGATGCCAGCTAGGCGATCGGCTTTGATGCAGTCCTGGCGGAATGATTCTCCGCGTCGGAGGTATCCAGCGTATGCGACTAATGTGCTGGAAGAGTGGTAGTGGGCAGCGAGAACAGCTGCTTGTGCTGCACTAGACGCCTCGATCGAGAGGACAGACCCCGGTTGGAGTCTTGGTCGGCGGGTGGAAGGGCCAGGTTCGTCGTCGTCGTCTGATTGGACCGCCGGGCGCTTGGTAGTTTTGCGGCGGGGGTCTTTTAAGGGATGTCGGGTTTTGGGAGCTGTTTTGGAGCGTTTGGGATGGGCATAGAAATGAGGATGAGAGGAGGATGTTGAGGCGAGGGGAGGGGAGTTGGATTGGAGGGCCTGCGGTCGTGGTTGGGGAGCGAGTCCTGAGGACGCTTTCTTAGATGCGACGAGGCGTCGTCTCGCGGGGATGCGGGGTGCTTTTGGTGGGGGGTTTGGAAGCGATGAAGGAGCTTCGGGATCCGAAGAGTCTGGTGCGTTGTGTGGAGGGATGGCAGGGGAGGGGTGAGGTTGGGACGAGGTACGGGATGCGTGCCGGTCTGCTCGCCGGGAACGGTCGTTGACTGGCGCCGGTGGTCGTTCGGGAGCGTCCGAGTCGGATTGAGAGTCAAACTCGGCGAAGCGAGGCATCAACGGCGCGTGGCCGATGGGCGGTGCAGCGGCGCTGAAACGGGTTTTGGTGATGGGCGGGAGGAGCGATGTGATGGGCAGGCGACGATCACGAAAACGGGAAATGCGGTCTAAGTACAAAGAGAAGGGGAATTTAGGCCTACCGGCCCCTGAGTTTAAGAGATTTAAGGCTCCGGGAGGGCGATTCTTAATTCAACCCCTAATAACGCCAACTTATACTTAGTAAGCTCAAGAGTAAGGCCTTTTCCTCCATGATGACTAGATCACATGGGGATTACGCTGCGTTAAGCCGAACTTCAGACGTCAACTGTAGTGTTCCCAGACGGGCCTAAAGATAAGCTCAAGTGTAAAGTCCTTTCGATGCGTTGACCCAGTCGCGTGGAGATCGTGGCAGCCTTGAGTCGAGCTCTGGACGTTCCCTGGGACACATGGTTAGTTTTGGATAGTTAAGTAAGCTCAAGCGTTTATCCCTTTCGTTTCACGATGACCTAGTCAGGTGGCGATTGTGGAAGCTCCGTAGGCAGCGCCTGCGGGGTCTCGCGTAGTTGAAAACTTGAAGATTCTTTCGCACACACACCTTGTTTAGTTTGGACTTGGTTAGTCTGGAAAATAACTCGTTTATTCTCCAACACATGTCGCCCGAGCTTGAAAACTTCGGAACTAGGCTTTGGGAACACAAAGTTGGCCATCTGGGTCGCGGCCTCCTTTGTTCCACGTTGGGTGCTTCGAGTCCTCTCAGTGCACTCGCAGCGCTGATAGAAATACCAACGCTGATGAATGCTTGCTCAGAGTCAAGCTTGACCTTCGTCAGCCAGTTGAAAAGTGAGGACTCACACCAACAATCCTCACTGAAGCTCAGCGGCTTGTTTCGAATGAAGCTTCCGAGAAAGAAAGGAAGAAAGAGTAGGGCTCGAAGCACAAGACGGCTGAAGAGACGCGAAGGCGAGCAGGACTTCGAGAAGACAGTTGGTGATGGCGAGGCTTTGATTGCCATTCCAGGAATGCACGAGAATAAGGCAAGGTGTCAAGACGTCCCAGCAGCGGAAACGCCAATAACTTACGAAGTCCTTCGAGAGATCGCCAAAAGGCCTTCGGCGACAAAGCTTTGCGTCGTCTTTGCGCAAACTCCAATCCCATCGACCCACAACCTTTTTTTTAGAAGTCCAACGCGCTACATTCGTTCCAGCCGAGCTTTGATGCTGAGGAAAGCGCTGTGGGCCCAAAGAAAGGCGTAAGATGAGCAGACCTCTCTCCTTTGAAGCGTCAGGTATTGAGCGTAGCCGAAGGTATGGAAAGGGATACTGTCCGGTTTCGAGAGAAGCTGGCCATTGGGTTCCGATTCCCTCAACGTTGGAGCTGGCTTGGTGCACTGGTCACTGGTGCCGCGCGCGACGCAACGACGACGATGTGAACACGTGTTGACCTAAAGCAGTGCTAGAGCACATGTAGGGCAATGTAAGGCAGAAGGTGGGCCACGAGATTGATCCATTGTCAAGGCGAGTCGACGGAGAGAGGGAAAGAGCTGCGAGCGGGTGAGAGTCGATGGGATGCGCTTTGCTTCGAGGCGAAAACGAGGACGTGAATTGATTTTGGTGAAGGTGATGAGTTGATCCAAGGTTCGAGTTGCTGAAAGTGGGCGAAGGGACTGTGAGATGGGGGCGGCAAAGTCACACATCGGGGTTTGTAATAGCATTAGAGATTGAAATTGAAAAAAGGTAATGCCCTTCGAAGTTGTATTCGATCCATCCGCGCTGCCCTCGACCTGCCTTCGCCACATCCCCCGCCAGCTACCAACTCCCCGCCAACTCTTTTCTCTCCACTCCCAGCTTCTCTCCAATTCGACACTAACTCGAGGAGTAGCCAGCCCAAACCGACCGCCGCAGCGGACCAGTCCGACTCGTTTCCCTTCCTCCTCCGTCCTCGCCCTCCTCGCCAGTCCCGCGCCGCCCTCGTTCGGATGGACTACCAATACCCAGGGGACGACAAGTATGACGAGTTTGAGAACCAGGATGATTTGATCACTCAGGAGGACTGGTGCGTCGAGTTGCTTCATATGCGAATGAGTCGCGCTACAGGACCGGCACCCCAGCTGACTCGTTCTTGCTTGCGTACACTTTGCGCGAATGTAGTTGGGTCACGATCGCAGCCTACTTCTCAGACAAGACTCTCGTATCGCAGCAAATTGATTCTTTCAATGAGTTTGTCAACAATACGATGCAGGAGTTGGTCGACGAATCAGCCACTTTGATTCTCGATCAAAACATGCAACACACTGGAAGGCAGGGTGACGTGACTGTACGTCTTTCCTTACTTCGGGGGCCAAGAACGGCCCTGTGTGGTGGCCCGAGGCGTGCGCTGACTGGACAATCTTGTTCTTGCTACCCTTGCAGAAACGTTACGAGCTGCACTTCGGGCAGATCTACCTCTCCAAGCCTACCATGACCGAAGCAGACGGAACCGTCACACCCATGTTCCCAAACGAAGCTCGTCTCCGAAACCTCACGTGAGTTGAGTTGAGGACGACAACTCCTGTGGCGCGCGCGAGACAGGTTGCTGACTGAGCTTGGAGAGAGCAGCTACGCGGCGCCGCTTTACATCGATATGAAGAAGCGCGTTATGGTTCAAGAGTCGGATGAGCCAGATCCGGAAACTGGAGAACTGGCTTGGTCGGAGGAGAAAGATGATATGGATGATGGTGAGGGAGCTGAGAAAGTCTATATTGGAAAGGTGCGTCGCGTGATGGGAGGTTGGTGGAGTGGGAAGGGCAGGGAGCTGACTACTTTTTGGTGTTCGAAGGTGCCGATTATGTTGCGGTCTCATTTCTGTATTCTTCATGAGCTTGAAGAGAGCGATGTGCTGGAGCTGAACGAATGCCCTTACGACAAGGTGAGGGGCTCGACGCACATCTACTATTGAAAAGCTACTGAACACTTCCAACAATAGGGAGGATACTTTGTCATCAACGGATCGGAGAAGGTACTCATCGCGCAAGAGCGAATGGCCGCCAACCGAGTCTACGTCTTCGCCAAAACACAACCTTCCCCAGTCACTTTCCTCGCTGAGATTCGTAGTGCCGTCGAGAAGGGAGGAAAGACGATCAGTTCTATGCAGATCAAGATGATGAGGCGAAATGAGCGTCAGGTGCGTATAAACGCGTGCGGGGCTTGTGGGGGGAGAAGCTGATGGATGAACTGGTGTTTACAGAGTGGATCAACGATCAAGACTTCCCTCCCTTACATCCGAAACGACATTCCCATCGTCGTAGTCTTCCGAGCGCTCAACATCATTCCCGACAAAGACATCCTCGACCACATCTGCTACGACCGAAACGACTCTGAACTATTCGAGATGCTCAAGCCCTGTCTCGAAGACGCCTTCCCCATCCAAAATCGGGACGTGAGTATACCCATTATTAATCTGAAAGGGGGGATCTCATTCCAAAACCCTTGCTCACCATTTTACCCAGGTTGCTCTCGACTTTATCGGTCGTCGAGGAACTGTCGCCGCCTTAACTCGAGATCGTCGTATCAACTATGCGCAAGAAATCCTTCAGAAGGAAATGCTGCCACACGTCTCGATGGCTCAAGGTCAGAATACGAAGAAAGCCTACTTCTTTGGATATATGGTTCATCGACTTTTGCTCGCTGCGTTGGAACGACGAGAATTGGACGACCGAGATCACTTCGGAGCAAAGCGATTGGATTTGGCGGGACCTTTGCTGGCGGCGCTGTTTAGGATGCTGTTTAGGAAGTTGACGAAGGATGTTTATCGCCATCTTCAGAAGGTATGATAGTGGTGGGAGAGGGGGCGAAGACTGTTGCTGATGGTTGGGGCTTTGCAGTGCGTGGAGACTCAAAAACCCTTCAACCTCAACACCGCCGTCAAATCCAACACCATCACCAACGGACTCAAATACTCTCTCGCGACTGGAAACTGGGGCGACCAAAAGAAAGCTATGCAGGCCAAAGCAGGAGTTTCTCAAGTTCTCAACCGCTACACTTTCGCCTCTACACTCTCCCATCTCCGTCGTTGCAACACCCCCATCGGTCGAGATGGTAAAATCGCCAAACCTCGTCAACTCCACAACACTCATTGGGGAATGGTCTGTCCCGCCGAAACTCCCGAAGGACAAGCTTGTGGTCTCGTCAAGAATCTCGCTCTTATGGCCTACATCTCCGTCGGATCTCCTTCGGCTCCTATCGTCGAATTCTTGGAAGAATGGGGAATGGAGAATTTGGAGGAATTCTCGCATGAGATGTCGAAGGGGACGAAAGTATTCGTTAATGGTGTTTGGCAGGGAGTTCATCGGGACCCGGCGCAACTTGTTCAGACTATCAAACGTCTGAGGAGGTGTGGAGATATTAGTTATGAGGTTTCGATCGTTAGGGACGTGAGGGAGAAGGAACTTCGATTATTTACCGACGCAGGGAGAGTTTGTCGACCACTCTTTATCGTCGAGGATCAACGACTTGTTCTTACCAAATCGCACGTCACGGCTTTACAAGAAGAGTCGGATCCGGAGACTGGTTTCGAGAAGATGAAGTGGAAGGATCTCGTCGAGCAAGGAGTTATTGAGTATCTCGATGCGGAGGAAGAGGAGACGGTCATGATTTGTATGACGCCGGAGGACTTGGAGACTTCGAGAGTCTTTCAAGCGACCGGAGAAGTCGTGGCGGATAGCTTTGACCCATCGGCGACGGTCAAGGCTAATACGGGGATGAATACTCATACTTGGACTCATTGTGAGATTCATCCGAGTATGATTTTGGGAATTTGTGCTAGTATTATTCCGTTCCCGGATCATAATCAGGTGAGTCCTTGGTTGGTTTGGGCGGCTTTGAGAATGCGACTGATGGGGTTGGCGCTCGTGCAGTCGCCTCGTAATACCTACCAATCTGCGATGGGAAAACAAGCGATGGGAGTTTACCTCACCAACTACCAAGTGCGGATGGACACCATGTACGCATCAAAACTTTTTTTTTGTTGAGAAGTCGGTGGCTGACTTGCTTTCCACAGGTCGAACATTCTCTACTACCCTCAAAAGCCACTCGCGACCACTCGCTCAATGGAGTACCTTCATTTCCGAGAGCTTCCCGCCGGCCAAAATGCCATCGTCGCCATCCTCTGCTACTCAGGCTACAACCAAGAAGATTCCGTCATTTTCAACCAATCCTCAATCGATCGAGGTCTCTTCCGAAGTCTTTACTACCGCTCGTACATGGACCAAGAGAAGAAATCGGGATCGCTGCAGATGGAGGAGTTTGAGAAACCAACTCGGGAAGCCGTACTTGGACTTAAGCGAGGGACGTACGAGAAGCTTGAATCGGATGGATTGGTGGGTTTGGGAGAACGAGTCGCGGGAGAGGATATTATTATCGGTAAAACGGCGCCGCTTCCTCCCGACACTGAAGAACTTGGACGGCGGACGAAGAATCATACCAAGCGGGATGTTTCGACTCCGCTTAAGAGTACGGAGAACGGTATCGTCGATCAAGTACTTGTTACGACCAATTCGGAGGGATTAAAATTCGTCAAGATTCGAGTACGATCTACGAGGATTCCTCAGATTGGAGATAAGTTTGCGTCGAGGCATGGACAGAAAGGAACGATTGGTATTACGTATCGACAAGACGATATGCCGTTTACTTCGGAGGGTACTGTGCCAGATATCATTATCAACCCGCACGCTATTCCGTCTCGAATGACTATTGGACATTTGGTCGAGTGTTTGCTCAGTAAAGGTGAGCTCGCCGAATTCTTTGGGATTACTTCATGGGGTTTGACGTCTCTTTTCGCTGCACTTAGTATCAACAATTTCTGGAAACGAAGGAGACGCGACGCCCTTCTCTGAGGTCACGGTCGAGGCCATCTCTTCGCTTCTCAAGGACTACGGATACCACTCGCGAGGTCTTGAGATCATGTTCAATGGTCACACCGGGCGCAAGCTTCAGGCGCAGGTTTACCTTGGTCCGACTTATTATCAACGACTGAAGGTGCGCTCGAATCGATTCCTTTGAGCGGTTTTCTTCTAACGTACTTACTGCGAACTTCTTAGCACATGGTCGACGATAAGATTCACTCTCGAGCTCGTGGACCGGTGCAAATTTTGACGAGGCAGCCGGTGGAAGGACGATCTCGTGACGGAGGACTTCGATTCGGAGAGATGGAGGTGCGTTTCGCCTTTCGCTGGGACCTCTTTGAGTTCAACGCTTATAATAATTCTCTCGCAGCGTGATTGTATGATTTCGCATGGAGTGGCTGCTTTCTTGAAGGTAAAAGCTGCTTCTTGTTGCTATGCTGTGACAGTCGCTGATTGTGCTGTGTTGTGCAGGAGCGAATGTTCGACGTCAGTGACGGCTACCGTATTCACGTCTGCCAAATGTGTGTAGCCTTTCTCTGAGTTTCCCTGTGTTTGCTGTCGCTGACCTTGGCACTTTCAGCTGCGGTATGACAGCAATCGCGAATTTGAAGAAGCAGACGTTCGAGTGCCGCTCGTGTCGCAGTACGTTTGCCCTACCCATCAGTCGAGACTCAAAGCTTACCATACTCTCAACCTTCGCAGACAAAACAGATAGTGAGGCTCTTCGTCGCTTGATCGAAGTCGGTGCTCGGGTAACTGACATTGCGATCCTTCCCACCAGTTGCCCAGGTCTTACTTCCATACGCCGCCAAGCTTCTTTTCCAAGAGCTGCAATCTATGGGAATTGCATCCAGGTGAGCTAATTCTGAACGGTATATGATTCTCAAGGCGCTGACGATCTTGTCAAAAAAGGTTCGGTTTCGACGAGGACAACGACAACGCTGCTCGACAGAACTCAGTCATGACTTGAGGCTCTGGAAGAAAGGACTCTAGGATTGCGAAGCTGTAATTCGATCCGGAGTACCAAATGAATTGCTGCCTTGCCCTGGTCACGAACCGAGCGTGCGTGAGGCCCGCGATCATAGGAAAGGGAAAGAAAGATGATCCTGGTGATGGTCGCGAGGACCTCAGATTGGTCATCACATCCATGAATTGAGCCCGTCACGTCTTCCTTCGAATTTAAGGATTTGCGGGGTTGCTGGAGGTGAGCGCGCCTTTTAAGAGCGGAGCACACGGCTGACTTTCATCTCATAGACGAATGCTGAAAGTAAAGCAGAGAGTGCGAGAAAAGTATTTCACCTGGGTGGGTTATCGAAGTCGCACGGACTTGCGTGGAGACAACGTGGAAGACAACGTGAACTCAAGGTATGACAACGTGAGCCCGGTCATCACTCTTCTCCACACAAGGACTGCTACATATGTGCACATTGCAAGAGCTCGTACGATCGTCACCTTCGAGTTGCAGTGCGGTGTTCTGCAGCTCAAAACTCCTTCAAGGCGTAGGAAAACAGCTTTCAGGGTGCTCGTGTTATAACCGCGGTGTCGGTTTCAAAGGGAGTACCGTAATCGGTCAATTTGCCTTCGCACGTCAGAGGTCAGCGGGTTCCCCTCCTTCCATTTCCTACTCAAAAATCGTCTTCAATTCTCAGGAAGAAGATGTCAATACTCGATGTCTTGAACCCGGATGACCATCGCTCGTTCGATGCGACGACGAACGTCTCACCTCAAAATCGATCTCCGCAACTTCACTCCTCGCTGCAAGGCGCGAAAACCTCTCAATTTTACAAATATCGTACCGCTGTGGCGACGGATGGCTCCAGAGGCGTTAGATCCCAGGATCCTCCTGCACCGACCTTTGGCCGCGTGCTCGAGAAACACATCCAGCCCCTTCACGCTCCTTCGAGTCACTTCCCTCCCCCTCGAGCCCATGGGCCTCTTACCAGTGGCACTAGTGCCGTTCGAAATCCGCCTGCCAGTCGGTTTACACGCGTTCACGTCGAGTCAGCACCTCGAAGCGGCCTTGGTCGCCTAATCGAGCCCCAGCCGCCTACAGTGCCGCAACATGACACTGAACCTATCCCTGAACTCGGCTCATACCCCCCTCCGTACGAAGGAGACGCTGGGGAGCAATCACAGGCCGAACTACGCCAATCTTACGACGCCACCAGCCTCGCCGCATTGACGACGTCGTCTCGCGATACTCGAGACGTCGGGTGGAGCCAAAGAAGGTTCTCCTATGAGAGCCAACCTCAAAACTCGCAGTCCCTCCTGGCACCGCCCAATTCATATTCTCGTGCCTCCGATACTACAACATCGCCGGCCGGTGGTCTTCGAAGAGGTCCCGCTTGCGATTATACCGCCCAGTATGGACGCGAGAACAGAAGTCAATATGATATCATCTCGAACCGTAAGCTCGGAATTCATTATTGAATGACAAAAAAAAATTCATCATACTAATTTGAGTAATGTAGACCGACAAATGCCGCAGACTTACCCTCATCGAAACGCGGCGGCGGAGAGTTACCAACCCGTTCTACCTCAAGGGTACCATCCCCAAGCACTTGTCCAGGCTCATGATTATACTGGCGGACAGCAGGACCAGTATATCGCCACCGACTCTAGCTGGAAGCCCTTTCAAGCTGGTGGCGACCCCGGGTTTGAGCTCAATGCTCCTCCCGTCTCACCTCCCTGCACATCCCCTGCGAGTGAGACACAGTCGGACTCGAAACTTGACTACCCACAACCAGCTTTTGATTCTCGTCATCATCGCCGCCTAAGCCTCAAAGCTGGAGGCACCGCCGGCACGAGAAAAGCTTCCAGACAGCAAGTTGACCCTACGAGAATATGTGAGCTTCAAGAATCTTCTAACACAACATGCTAACTTATGCTTCTACTCTAAGCACCCGTCACGGGGCTTCCTACAAAAATCCTTTCTAAACGGTGCTTCCCGCCAAAGGACGCCGACCGTCGGAGGTTTTACTGCACTTACCAGGGATGCAGCAAATCCTGTAAGTTGTCAGGGCTCGATAGCTTTTCATCTCAATGACAGTCACTACGTGATCCTTCCATTTTTTCCGTAGTTGGAAGACCGTCTGCACGCGAAACCCATTCGCGGACCCACACCGGCGCCAAACGTGAGCATATTGCGTTCGATCTCCACGCAAGATAACTAACGTATTTTTTAAAGCTTTCACTTGTCCGGTTCCTACATGTGGGAGAAATTTCAGCGTCTTTTCCAACCTCAAGCGCCACATGATCGTGCGTCTGCTTCAAGCAAAGCCGAAGTAAATGTTGACAGTCAACCTTACTACAGGTACACCCCGGTGTCGATTTCCGCGGAATCAAGGTACACGATCTGCAATACTTGGTCTGGGACGCTGAAAGGATACCGCCACTTTTTTTTGAGGACTCTATGGCACTGGGGCATTTGGAAACGCGAAGGCAGGGATCTGAAGAGCATGAACAAGAGGAGGAAGATGACATGGACGCAGAATATGAATATGAGGACGAGTGAGATAGTTGGGATCAGTGTACCGTGAAGAGAAAAATACTTTTCTCCCTGTGTGAAAATCTTATGATAAGTAGCAACATTTGATGCCCTACATGAAGAGTTCTCTTTACTCTGTCTTGCAAGCCATCTGTGCGGCACGACCAAATATCGCAACCTAGAATCTGAGACGCCTCATACCAAGTTTGCTTGGCGTCGCGATGCTTGGAACGAATCAGCGCAGAGTGATGAGGCAATCCTGACTTTGAACCGCGTTGACTGCCTGAAATTCACTTTGAGTACGTTACATGATCGTGATTTCAAAATCAACATTGAATAATCTAATTGCTATGTACAGCTATATACAGCACATTCAGGGACATATTCAGCTTGCTTCCACTCTCGGACTTCAACACTCGAAGGACGCCATCTCCATCTGAACCGGATAAGATGTGATGAGTCTCGAAACCTGAGACCTGACCTCTGCCGTCATCGTTCCAGGTCCACACGCTGAAGAAATTTTATCAGCAAACGCCTTGTGAGCAGCGACAGATCAAAGAAACGCACAAACAACAAGCGATCTTCCGCGAGCTCCTGTAATGAATGCTGGTACCAGAGTATTGATCTTCGGTCGGCCAGGTATGATATGTACCGCAGAAGCCATCGGAGCCTCCGACATGAGATGGTCCAAGTCTGCCGCCACGGTGCGGGGAGTCATCGGGCAAGGCCCCGTGAAGGGACCCTCGATCGCATTGATATCGAAGGGGAGCTGAAGCGAGGCGGAAGGAACTTGAAGGGTGCTGCTACCCTTCTGAGGTTCGTAGGGAACTTGAAGGGTGTCGTTTCCCTTCTCAGGTTCGTACTTAACGTCGTCGAACCTGCCATCCCTCGAGCCGGTCATCGCTGGCGTGAAAGTGAGGCTGTGGTATCCTCGGGTTACGAACAGGTCCACATTCAACTTAACGCCGGCGTCATAGGCTTTCTTGATGGTTTTGAGAAGGAAGGTCAGTTCCCAGATCTATTGGCGGAAGGTAGTGTTAGTGACCTGGACTCCACAACGAACGGCGATTGCGACTGACGGATTGCTCTGGTGAAGGCGAAAGCTGGTTAATTGGAGACTCGGCTCACCACAATGATGAAGGTGAGACTCACCAACTGACTGCACGGTCCAAACAAGCTTGACTACTCGCACTCGAGAGCATGACCGACCAGTTTTCGCCTTGTGAATGACATCCGCCAAAACTGACCACCAGATAAAGTCAGTACCTGTGACCACATCTCAGTCTTGGTAGCATAACATACCAGAAGTGCAGTGCGTAATCCCCGACCCCCCAGCAACAAGGAGAATCTCGTCGAACTGCTCCGTGTCCAACGATCCTCCATAAGGACCTTCGATAGCGACCCAAAGTGGCATGGTGCCTGTTGGCGAAGCTTGAAGCTTCCTCTCGACGATGTTCGTCATGCCTTGCCTTGTCTTCATCACAAACATCATCTCAAACACTTTTCCAGTCGCATCGACTTCAGTGGATCCAGGGACATTGGCAATACTGAAAGGATGACGTTGACCGTAAATTTGCGGAGTGCGGACGAAGGCGGAATCCCAGAAGGAGATGTAGGCGTGTTGTCCTGGTCCCCATTGACCTTGGAAAGGAACGCGAAGGACGAGAGCTCCTTCGATCAGGGTGGCGTGGGCTTGTACAAGTGGGGCGCGGAATTGGAGGGTGGTGAGGACGCGCATAGTGAAAAGGAGGAAAATCCGAGTGACGCGCTCATAGGCCCAGAAAGCGACAGAGGCGTAGATGTAAGGTGCTAATGTTGGAGCATCTGAGAGTATATCTGGGGTGAGTGTCGGGGATATCTGAGATAAGCGGCGAACATCAAACGTACGGTAACGAAGGCCGACAACCAGGAGGATGGCACCAACGATATGAACGGCTAGGAATAACTCGTAGTACTTCATTCGGATCCGACGAATCGCAAAGCCGATGGAGCAGAATAGCCCCACGAGCATCTAAAGGTGAATCATATTAGAACAACGCGAGAAACAAGAGAAAGAAAGTACTTACAGCGATTCCGGTCTTCCCCAGGTATGACTCGCCGTACAATTGCTTGACACTCTCTGAGCCGAGCCACTTGAGTCCAGCAGTCGAAGCGTCAATCGTGTGGATAACGGCAAACCTTGTGGTCATTATGAAACATGATCAGTGGCGTTCCAATTACCTTTACGTGAAAGGACTCTTACAGGCCCATGAAAAGCGCCAGGAGCTTGTGCACAAATCGAAGATGTTGATACCTGGACGAACCTTGTCAATTATAGCGAAAATATGTCTGAAAGTTTGGCATACTTACTCAATCCCGGTTATCGACTGCACCAGGGAGTTTCGTCCCGTCAACGCAAAGATAGCGGGAAACTGAGCCAGCGACATGTAGCCCATTCGAAGAGCGACGACGTCTGCAATTGATGAAGTGTCAGCTGATGAAGCAGATTCCACAAAGGGAAGTACTCACGAACTTTGTTCCATGCAGCGGTTTGAGAGCCTCGGAAGTCGGTGTCGGTAATCTGCAAGGCAAAGGTTAACCTCTGACGATCCACGGGAAAAATGAAGATCGAGTGACTTACCAGAACGAAAAGAATGTTGACCACCGCAACGAAGACGAAAATGCCCGCTTGGAGCACGTTCTCCAAACCGCACCACCACCTCGAAACTAGCGGCAGGTAAAGCCACTTCTCGATGACCGCGCTCCCACTGACCACCGAATACTTCTCCTCGAGTGCCTTGAATGCCGCAACTGTGACCGGACCAGTCGCCTCGAGCGCAAGCTTTCGTTTCCTGTTCCTTCGCTTGACTTGCAACACAATGTTGCGAATACCGAGGAGGGCGACCACAAGAATGACGATCGTTTGGTAGCCAGCGAGGAATGATTGTGAGGCGTTTATTTGACGCTGTTTGTCGGGGTTCCCTGCCGCGGCTTCCGCACTTGGGAAGCCAGCTCGCAAGGCGGAGTCTGACGCCGCTAGATCCGCGTCGATTTTGCCAATTGCTCGTACATTGACATCTTGCTCAGCCATTTGTTGACTGACTTTGGCGAAAGAGCGAAGGTTGAAGTCCTGGTCTTTCATCGCCTGATCGATTTTGGCGAACGACCTCAACTCCTCGTCTTGTTGAGCCATGCTCTGGTCTATTTTCCCTCCAGCTCGAAGGTTGACGTCCTGCTCCGCCATTTGCTGGTCAATCATCCCAGCCGCTCGAAGATCCGCGTCTGACACCCTTGCGAGAGTATCGTCGCTGGTCTCGCGCTTCGCCAGTCTTGGCGACGCCGCGGGACCCCTTCTAAGCATCTCATCTCTCGCCTTCAACTCATTGGCCACTACGGATCGTTCCATGAGGGTAGCATCAGCGCTTAGCCACGCATCCCTCCTCGACCAGTCGTTTGGAATGCCTCGACGGAGAAGCTCGTCTCGCTCTCGCAGCTCCGTCTCGACCAAGGCTCGCTCAGTGAGAAGTGAGTCCGGAATCAGCGCGCGAAGAATCCTGTCTTGTTCAGCAAGGTCTTGCGTGCAGGATTCGGCGTGAAATGGGATATGTTGTTGTGATGCGTCGTCGGTAAGGTTCGGTGTGAGTGGCACGACGCCGACGTACGCGGCGGGAGAGGCGAACATTCTCACTGTGGCGGTACAGGAGGAGGTGGTAGAAAGAGGAAGGACAAAGTGGCGCACAGCGGAGCACGGCGAGATTGAGATTGAGCGGGAGTTGGCGAGCCCACGCTTCCACTTAACTGCGGAGAGCACAAGGTGAGGGTGCGGCGAAGTGATCTGAACTCATTGTATTCCGATGTGCGTTGTGCGGATGATGAGTTTCGCATCTCTGCAGAGGACTTCGCCGGAGAGGGAAAGACACTCAGCGAAATGTCTTTATCGAGTAAGATGCCTCGGCAGGGCACGGGCCGTATGGATCTGCCTAGGGGCTGCCCAGCGCTCTTCTTCTTTCAAGATCCAATGTACAAAAAGCGGTGAGGAAGTGAAGTCGCGACCCATCATGATAGAACTTTTGCTACGGATTTGATTTTCGAATGTCAGCTGAAGTTGGAACGCCACCGTCCGCGGCCCACAAGGAAAACGGTGCTTATGCCCAGGCGTCGTGCGGGCGGAAACGTGATGTTCTCGGTGGTGTCCCAACCCTTTGAATAGATGCTGGAAAGATTGGATTAGGATTCGGTCGCTTTTTCCCCTCGCATCTTGGTCTCCCTCGCCCGTCACTTTCGAAGCCACCTCCACCTCCACCGTGACATCCCTACCGCCTTCTCTCTTTCCAGCATGTGGCGTTGTTCCCCGAGTTATGCCCTGTATTTAATCATGTTTCATGGCCTCCTGGGGCGCTTTTATCTGTCAGTGTGTGCCTAGACGCGACGTAATGACTCTCGGAAGATCAAAGGTATGAGAGGTCACAAGGATACTACACGGCGCAGATATTTTTTTTGTCTCTGAAATATTCCTACGACATGTAATTTACTCCTAGATAACCAAAACTCCTTCAATGACAGGCGTTGAAGTCCGCTCGGTCCGAAGCTCCCTCCAGCATTTCCAACAAGCGTTCTATGGTGTATGGCTGTTTGAAGAATGTCAGGCTAGTGAAGATTAAATATGACACAGAAATCACCCACTTTGAGTATGACATCGTCCATCCCCGAGGCCATCGCTTCATCAATTTGCCCTTGTCTCGCGTTGCCTGTCAAGCAGTACACTGTTTGACGACAGCCACTCAACTCCAGCCGCTCCCTATCTCGAATAATTCGGATGGTCGACACTGGATTTGCAAAGTGTGAGTGAGCTGGGACGGAGTATTGAAGGATTAGCGCTCACAGCCGTCCATGACTGGCATTTCCCTGCACATGAAGCGTCAGTGACCGTACAGTGCGAACGAGGAGCTGAATAGCAGCATGCTTACAAATCAAGTAGCACTACTGTATAGCCTTTCTGTGCTTCCCTTGCGGCTCGGAGCAGGGAGAGGGCTTCGGAGCCGTCGTTGGCGACGTCCACATCATAACCAGCCCGGCTTAGTTGTCGACGAAGGACTGTTGTGATGCGGTATAATTGTAAGTGACCGAGTACGAGAGCTAGTTTCAAATATAACACACCTTTTTCTGACGAGCGAGGTGAAAGGTGGAAAAAGTCGATTAGGGCTCGAGTAAGCGAAGGAGCGCAGCGGACAGAACACACGGTTTATCAGGTTATCTGGAATAAATATGTTAGCCAAAGAAGAAGTCGGGAATTTCAGGGTAGGCTAACCTTCCACCACCAAGATCTTTATGGGCGACGTGCTCCCTCGCCGTCTGCCTTTATGAAGGTACGCTGGAGACGTGACAGGGGTACTCTCAGCGATATCATGAAGGCTGGCGCGTACGTCTGTGTAGTAGAGTATTAGAGAGTAGAGAGGCTACCGGATAAATAAGGACATACAGAACTGAAACGTTGAGCCTTTTCCAGGGCCAGCCGACTCCACCTCAATCTGACCGTCCATCAATCCACAGATTTGCCGGCATATGTACAAACCCATTCCAGAACCTCCAAAGACTGTATAAAATCATATCAGTAAACAATAGGACCTGGAAAGACTGAAGAGGGACGCACAAGCGTGAGTGGTTGGGCTCGCTTGCTTGAACCGCTGAAACAACGAAGCAAGCTCTTCTTTCGTCAACCCCGGACCAGTATCGACCACTTTGCAGTATACATAGATGCTTTGTGATGTGGAAATCTCTGGAGGGAGGGCGCCACTTGCGAGAGGAGGAGGGAGACATGAATCGTTGACTGGTGGCTCACTCCGCACCTGACCGCACCGAGCTGCGTCAGCTCACGGAAGCTTGGACGAAGGAGAGGAAGGGTAAGGCTCACCTCCACATTGACGCTTATTTTTCGAATAGGTGCGACAGCGGTGAATCGAATAGCATTGCTGATAAGACTGCGATGAAAGAGACTTAGTGAGTGACGCATACCTTGTTGAATGATTGCACGCACTTTGTGAAGATTTGACCAAGACGTGAAGAGTCAAGCCATACTACCCCACGACCGCCAGCATCTAGCGCTTGAAGATGCTCGCCAAAATGGAGCGAAAAGGTTATTGACTTTGTGCGGCTGGATCGTGGGCAGCTGAATAAGTCGCTAGCCGATGAGTGTTCGAAAGAAAGGAACAAACCATTCGTTCATAAACATCTATGGCGAGGAAAACGTGAGACCGGGTCTACGTATTGGGGATAGTGTCACTCACGCTAGCGATTCTCTTTACTGCTTCGGTGAGTTGTGTAGGAACTGGTGCAATCCTGGGGTCGAGGACGGATGTTTGAGAAACCATTCTGGTACTGTTAAATGTCCAGTCTTCTTACTCTAAGGTCTTCATCTGAATTTTAGCAAGCTGTTGAATTGAGCGTCAGTTCTCGTCTCTTCATTGGAAACTAGGCGGAAACGCCTCACAGACAAGATGTCGTCGGCGATACGACTTTGACTTCGAGCCATCGTGATGATCGAATCGAGAGCATAAACGTCTTCAACGATCTCATCGAGCATGGTAGGAGTTGGAGAAAAGCCGTCGCCATTTTTCAGTGACTCGCGAAGCCCTTTGTCGAGAGCGGAGAGATTTTCCTTGACGACTTGGGCATTTTGCTGGGAACACTGGGTCAGTCGTCGTAGAGCTTCGGCAGTGAGAAAGATACGTACAATGATTGCAGAGACCGGATTGCGAATCTACCATTTCCAAGTCAGCATAGAGTTCAGTCATCACGACACAGCCAGAACCATTTCGAGGCGCACCTCATGCGATGTGATGTCTATAAGAAGCTCCTGGTGTTTGCGCTTCTCCTCCGCCTCCTCTCTACGCTGTTCAGCGTCTCTTGCGCGTCTCTCGATCTCAATGGTCCGCCTGCGATGCACACCATCAGTCCTGCCATGAAAAGGATAATGCCGCGGGAAGCTTACTCAGCAACAATCTAAAAATGCGAAGCACAAAGAACGAATGACTATTTGAGTGAAAGAGTAGAGCCGAGCATGTGGGGAAAGTTTACCTCCTCGGCTCGCTGCAGAGTCCTCTCAAGGCCTAGGGCGCCTGTCAGCCCAGTTGCAATGTGTAGCTGCAGCATCCGAAGCCAGTCCTGTGAATATTTTGAAGGTCAGCCTGTGCCGCATAACCGGATGACAGAAAGAGGTTGTACCATGTAATCTGCGTCAAGGCGCCGACGAGTGTTGAGTCCGAGTACCAGAATCGTACTTTGTCGTGCGTGAATGTCTGGCGAAGTGAAAACTACATGGGAAGTAAAAGTTGAGCCTAAAAGTCTTTGAGAGAATTGTCAAGCATGAGGTATTACCTGGAATTACGATAGCCGTTCCAAAGGCATCACCCCAACTGCGATTTTCGAAACCTTCAGTGAGGAGAGCGCAATCGAGCACAGGCACCATTTCTCTTGTAGAAACTGCCTTGAAGAAGGGCCAAGCGTGCTCATCTAGCTCTTGAGATCGGCCCGTTGGGCGAGTAATCGATGCGGCGGTACTAGGACGGGACGAATCTGCGGCGGTAGACAGGCTCTCGGATGATTTTGAGACGTGGAGGGACTTGATGGAAGATAATAGATCAAGGACAGGAGATGGCGCATATCGAAGATGAAAAGTGGAGGGGGCGGATCTGTGCCCTTCCGGGACGCCAACAGATCCTGACAATTTGTATTCGATGCCATCTGCGTGATTTTGGGTTCAAAACAAGTTGTCTTTGGTAGCCGACAGAAGGGTGCGTACCGTCATCGTACTCGGTAGAGGTGTACATCAAGCAGAAAGGCACGTCGTGTGGGTTCGACTCGATGCTCCTCAGCACAGCTTGGAGGAAGGCTGCCTCAGATTTGGCCGCATCTAAATCGCAGAAATGGAGATGAAATCGTCAGTAGTGTACCATACAGATTAGGAGAAGAAAAGGGCTTGCAACTTGTCCAAGCCAGAGTTCGTAGGCAGTCCAGTCGACGTTCAGCCAGTATCCGAGGTGTTGTCTCGCAGCTGTCATTGAGCACCCCGCCAACAGAGCCGTCTTCCACCTCAACGGGAACAAAAAAGCCAGTGTGATACGTTTCTTCCATGGTATCGGTGATTGGGTCGTAAATGAAGTTGAGGACTGTGAGTGTGCTGGCAGTCAGCCAAATTCTCGCAAGCATAGACGGAAACTCGCACGATCTACAACGCCGACAGTTTCCCCTGCCATCGTACGTAGTAGTATCGGTTCCAAGTGGGCGTATATTTCTGGGAAGCCTTCCGCTGCTGGTTGGGCGAAACTGTTCAACAAGGGTTAGTACTTGACCTTCCTACTGCTCCAAGAAGAAGGAGGCACAGATGAGGATGTTTGAGTGAGCATGTTCGAGCGAATTTCTCGTTGTATAATAAGCGAACTAGAAGACGTTTCGTTTTCAAGTATCAGGTGTCTCTTCTGAAATTGGAGAATAGGCTACTCACAGCGCGGGCCCCAATAGAGACTGGGAAACTCATTTCAACTACAGTTCAAGCGCAACGCAACTGTTGAACGCACCATGATTGTTGATGAGAACGTTGCACGAGGTTGATAGTTGTTTTGAGGCTTTGGGCCCAAAGCTCGCGCTAGTGGTACGCGCCGTGAGTTCCGAGTCTAACCTCCCATAGCATCTTGAAAGCTTACCGGACCCATCTCTGTAGCAGCCCAAGGGAATTCCTCGAGCAATTTCTTGGTGCCGTAACCTTTCAGAGGTGCAGATGCGACGGCCGCTCCTTCATTCGGCGTCTCCCTCCCCTGCTCGCTCCATGTCGAGCTTCCCGACGAGTTCGATATCATCGTTTTGCGCTTGCCAAGCCCGCTCGAGAGTGTACTGGTGGTGGGGTCGGTCCACTGGCAGCACACAGGCGAGAAGTAAGGGCACGGCAGTGTCGAGGCGTTCGAGCCCGGGTGTCGGCAAGCTCAAGAGCCTGTATGGAGGTTGACCAGAGGAGGAGTCCGAAGTGTTTCGCGAGGGCTAGCGAGTTTCCGTCAGGCGTTGTCGTCGCGTCGGGCTCGCCAACTCGTGACTAGCTGTTGGTACCCCGCTTCTTTGTGGAGGCGCTGAGCCTGCGCCCTGTTTACAGTTGGTGGAGTGAGTGAGGGATGGGTTGTCTGACTTGTGTGTGTGTTTTTTTCGAGGAGGAGACAACGAGATAGCTGGATGGTGGTCCGTGGCGCCTCCCGGCGTTTTCTCGACCGGTCTTTCGCAACCCAGAGTCATAGGATCGCCCGTCTCCGGGCTAGGCTCCTGCGATTCGATCGCTAATCACGATGACCCACCCCGTAGATCGTATTTAATCGCTTTCATATTTACACCCTTCGCAGGCGCCAACTGATGTAAGTACTTGCCTCCGCGGAGCTCCAGAGGCGAATAACAACCTTCAATTCAATGTCTGAGAAGAGTATGATATTCTCCCCCTCAAAGATTTCGTCGTAGTTGTCAAATCAACGCCTCATTTGCTCCAAGAAGCCGAGTGAGAAGAAATTTCGTCTCCTCGCCAGTACGACCGCACAGCTCAGAACTACGACTTAAGAAATAGTTCGACATTGTTCAATTTGCTTCTCATTGACTCAACTGTAGTGTATCCGGATGATGTCTTGCCGGTTTCCAACTCGCACCACATCATCAAGCCTCGTCGGCTGCTCGTCGGCGCCTCTCGAAGTTTGCCGCGCGACTGGTAAGCACACCAGCCAACGAATGAGGCTTTAAAGGAGTGATACTAATTATAGTCAACAGATGTCGCCTATGTCGAAGACGGGGCGCATCTCGCCATCGAAAGCCTGCCACCTCTCGCCACTTCAAGCTTCAGGAAGTCATCAGCGTCAGCTTCTCTTCTAGAGAGAAGTCCTTTCATTCATGCAGATGGTCCCAGAGGTTCAGATATTGATAGTGTTGTTACTTTTCATTGGCTTCCGGTCGGACCTGTGGGCAAAAACAGACTGCAGATACAAATATGACAGGCAACAATAGATAAAGATCGTGGAGGTGCCAGGCAGGCGTGCTACAGAGGTAGAGACGGGATACAGTTGGTGCAGAGTACAATCAAATCCATCCATAAGGAACTCTCCGTTCCGGTGTGGATGCTGTCGATCCTGATGAAGGGAAGGGTCCATTTACGTAGTACTGGCTCAAAAACCTCGGTCGGTCCTCCTTCGCGGATTGGTCGGTGACGGCCTCGTTCACAGAGGTCGATCGTGTATGAACGGTCGTGTGATTTTTTTGGTGACGAGCGTGGTACGCATGGCTGGGGAGAGATTGCGTCGAAGAGCTCGGGGCGGGAGGCGGGGTGGAGTCATTGAAGTAGGCGGAAAGGGCATCGAGTTGTCCAGCCATGTCCGCCTCCGGACACGGTGATCTCCCCTCAATAGTAGACCCTCCTGACGAGTTGGAATGCCCAGAATCACTGACTGAAGATCGCCCACTCGGGGAAGCCGGGAGGGAAAGGAAAGGTGTAAAAGCCGAGTCGGGACTTGATGGAGCAGCGAGTGGAGTGAAAGTCGAGCAGCTTGTCGGGGTGAACTCGATTTGTAGACCTTCGACGCAGCACGCTGACCCAAGTGCGGATGGCGAAGCACGGCGGGAATAGGCCGTCACATCGTCTTCCTCGACCCGACTCAGGCGGACTCGGTTGAAGTAGTCGTTCAGGGCGTCCACGGCGGCCACTTCGTCCGAGCGTCGTTTTCGTTCTGCTGTACGAGGAGTCAAGGGAACGCGAGATGTGTATGGTAATGGCATGGAGCCGCAGGAGGGTGTCGGTGATGGAGGGAGGGAAGAGTCGACGGTGGAAACTGAAGCGTCGGAGGAGGAAGAATGCGCTCTGGAGTGGGTCAAGGAGGGGATGGAAGAGGCAACCGAGCTTCGGTTCAAAGTGCGGTGGCCGTAGTGAGGGTCAGACTGATAGGGAATAGGCGTCAGTTCAACTGGCTACACTGCAGCGCTGTGCAGTCACGACAGGCGAAAGGGCGCTATAAACGGCAGTGTACAGAATATAAACTCACGAAGTCATCTGGCCCATCTGTCCAAGAACGATCCTCCTTCACTGAAGACTCTCCCGAACACCCGAAGTCAAGCTCATCACGACCCCGCCAACGCAACTTTCTCAAGAACGGCGAGGCAGACCCAAAAGATGCGCTGGAGTTGGCCGGTTGTTGGTTTGTTCGGGGGAAATGCCGAGATGTGGGACTGTCGGGCTGTGGAGTATCGTCGGAACCGTATCGGGAGAGTCGGCTGGTCTTGGTGATGCTGTCGGTCCTTACGTGCATGTTCGAGTGGCCAAAGGCGAGACGTCTGAAGAGAGGAGGACTGCCGAGAAGTGCTCGAGAAGATCTGTAGTGAACATGTCGTATCAGCAGGTGTCGCTTGAATGTGAAGACGAGTGCGTCCGTGGAGCAAACAAAGAAAGAACTCACGAAGAGCAGGCCAAACTAATACAGCAGCCGCAATGTGAAAAGTCGCGGGCGGTAGGAGATGAGTAAGGTCGACGAGAGTACTTAAGGATGTGATGCAGGTGGTTTGATGATAGCCCAAAGTCTGGATTTGCTGTGCGGACAGAAAGGGAGCGCGAGCCGGAGGTGCCTGTTTCTCCTGTCTTCCGATGCGGCGTGAGTTTCGAAGCAGAGAGAAGTGAAAGTACTTTAGAAGCTCACTCTTCTTGATGCTTTGAGATAGCAAGTGTGAATGAAAACGAAGTCTCCCAAGTGGTGGTAAAGTGACGAAGGTCCAGCACAATGAAGGCTGATGAATAAAAACGAGCTAGTAGAAGTGCTTCACTGCACTTCCGCACGAGCCAAGATGAGACTACAGTATATGTGATCGGGGAATCGTGATACCGGTATCAGCACACTTTCAAGTTTGGCCACCAAACCAGCGTTCTTCTGGAATACGACGATCCGAGCAGTTGGGTCGTTAGCCCCCGATTGTGGCAAGCGCCACGGAGCAGGAAGCCGGACCATATCCGCTAGAGGAGGTTGTTCGAAGTTGGAGGATGGATGGCTGTAGGCGGCGTTGTTTGTCGAGCGAGACAACCTACGCAAAAGGAAAGGAGGAGTTCAAGTTGAAAGCCGCATTAGGGAATTTCTCGCTGAGCGTCTGTGCCTATGTCTCACCTGGGCCAGCCCTCCTGCCCTCCGAGTGTCGCACGCCGCTCGCCGACCTGCCGCTTCGGTAATGTCGAACATCTCCGTGGCCGTTTTGCTGCGTTGCCACTGCTTGTGCCAACTTAGCGGGAGGTGGGCTAGGCGCCCCTTTACCCGTGGTCAGCCTCCGTCAACCCCTTGTCGCTTCGCCAGTCACACACCGCTTCGAAAAAGCTAGTGTGCTCCTCATTCCAGCACCCTTCCAAGTACTCTACTCATCAAGAAGATCGCCTCCTTCATTCCCCCTGCATCTTCTTCTTCTAACAACAAGCTCTCGCAATCCCGGTCGTTCCTTTCTCACGCCTCGGAAGAGTATATCCACGCCTTCACCACTCTACTCGACGACAGCAACACTCGACCAATTGAACTCGGCACTTACACTCCTTCGACATGATCGCCGACTGGCGCAATAAGTCCCTCGCGGCCATCGCCTCCCTCACCCTCATTCACTTTGCTCAGGCCGCTTACGACCAACCGCACTTCAAATCACCAGCAGGTCACTCCCATCCCGATTGCCTTCACTCAAGTACTGTCACCCAGATCAACCACCTCCTTCGCACCGGTGGCGAGGGCACCAACATTGTCCTTTGCGCCTACTCGCAAGTCCTCATCGACCCCCACGGCTTCCCCCTCATCTTCACCGCTCCTCGACAATCTATATACACTGTGGGATCCCCAGAAGACCATTCCCGAGCGACCATCGTTATCTCACATCCGAAGGGACACTACAGCGGAGATTTGGCGACTGCAATCAAGGCAGATTGTGCGTCTTGTGGGGGTGTGGTGATCAGGAATATTCAGGTTGATGGAGGACGGTCAGAGTTGGGCGGAATTGAGGGTGGAGATGCGCTCATTCTCATTGGAGGAGTTGTTGGACAGCAGGAAGTTCGTAACATTGATGCTTGGGGCGCGCGAGGTTTCGCAGTCATTCACGCCGCAGGTTCGCCACCCTTTCTTTTGGAATATCCATGAACCGCAAGCTGATTCCTTGTCTTTCCGATTAGAGGGACCTCATGGCACATGTAGTAGCGTTATCGTTGCAGAGAACAACGTTCACTCGTCTGGCGATGCCCCTCTCGACCTCATGCTCAACTCTGAGCTTGTCCGGCTACGAGATGGTCCACCCGCGTTCCTTGGAAAGGAGAGACCCGGTCACTGGACTGATGGAATTAGTATCGCATGCCAACAATCGTAAGATAACGTCCATAGGTCATTGCCTCGGGAGCGCGCGACTGACGAGACATGTGTTTTGCAGGTCTGTTTCTGACAACACTCTCCGCGACATTTCGGGAGTCGGAATTGCGATTCGCGGAGGGCCCGGAACGCAGGTCATTCAGAACACCATCGTATCCAGGGACCGCGACATGCTCGTAGGTATCGCAGTTGTCGCGAATCCTTTGTTCAATAAGCGAGTGGCGCACGCCGGTGGTGTCATCATTCGGTATGTATTCGACGCTACTTTTCTCATAAGTAGCTCTGTCTGACTCTTCTTGTTGTTCTCCTTGATAGCGAGAATTCCATCCACGCTGCCTCTGCCATGATTCGCATCGGTATTTCCACTGGCGCTGGCGCGTGGGCGACGGACGACACAGTAGGCGATCATGAGATTGCTTTCGGCTCAGAGGTCGTCAAGAACCGCCTTTCGTCGTACACCGGCTACTTTGGATACGCCATCGCAATTTCTGATGCCCGTGGTATCATCGTCAACGAGAACGCCATCAGCGCTTCTATCTGGGGTTTTCAGA
>JASZXU010000287.1:0-26514 GCA_035521515.1 Phenoliferia sp. Uapishka_3 | reverse complement strand
TTGTGCTGATCTCATGTGCGTCGTGTCTACTCTCTTTTCTTTGTTAAGACACGATTGTCACACATCCCTTCCATCTTTTTCCCTGACTTCCTCCAAGACCCTTCTGGTTCCAAATCTCCCAACTTCATCTCGTCCTCGTCCTAATACTCGTCATCCTGGTACTCCATCAACTCCGCCGCTGTCTTGCGGAGGAAGCGTGTCGCATCGGGCGAGACGATCACGGCGGCCTGGAGCAGGGAGATGTCTGGTTTGACGTTCTCCTCCTTGTCCTCGTGCCCCGTAGACTCGTTTCCCGTCCAGGAAATCCCATCGTCAACCGAGTATACCCCTCCCTCCTGCATCCAAAGTACCGCGTCCGCTCTTGTGTCAAAGCCTTTGTGCTGGTCGCCGGGGCAACCAGAGCTCGCTGCCCCGCTTCTTCCCAGGTCCTCCAGATGCCGTTCTTCCACCGCTTGCGGACGGCGTGGTACTCATACGGGGGAGCCTTCTTCTTGCCGTTGCCCTTGCATTGGCCGGCAGAAGGTTCGGAGGAGAGGTGGCGGGTCAAATTTACCGGGGAGAATGGAGGGAATGGTGCAGGGGAAGGAGTTGGAGATATGGTGGGGGATTGCTGACCGTTGGCATGGAATGACAGTCTTACTTTGTTACTGCCATCTCCAGCGGCCGCGATGACGGTGGTGGGTTTGGCGATGTCGCTGAAAGGGCCGGTAGTCGTGGTTTGCGCGAGAGGGTGTAAGGGAGGATAAGTTGCGGGGCGAAACATGGGCCGCCGCTTTTCTCCGATCAATCTTGAGTCAAATCAATGGTTCGGTCTCGCTTCACGTTGCGCCACTCATTCACAACGCACATCTCTTGCTTGCTTACATTAGCGGATGACAAGCCCCTTAAAAGACTCGGAGGAGTCTCTGGACTACTCGGAAGAAGCTACATTGGTGAAAGATCCGAAAGGTGAGTGGCGGCGACGCACAGTTGAGGATTTGACGATGCTGAACTTCTTGATTCTATAGCTTGGGCTCACATTCTCGCACTTCCGACCCAATGTGAGAACACCAAATTCTACAAAATTCTACCACCCGCGGTCCTCCAGCGCCTGCACCCAGGTCTACTTCATCCTTTGGTCAAGTCGACGTCTACCACTACCACAGGAGGTCCGAGTACGAGGAGCTTTGGCACATGACTCGAGAATATGCTGGGAGGAGAGAGTCCGGGGAGAGAAGAGGGCTCTTTGGGTGGTCATGTGAACGTTACTGGTGACCAGGTGGAGCTTGAGACGCACTCGGGTGCGGAGACTCGGGCCGTTCCTCACAGTATGTCAACCCTCCACTTGTATGCTTTTTCAGGCAGAACCTGATTTTGCGTTGAATTTGGTGTACAGCTTGTCCGGATTGGACTGTTTCACCGCCCCGCAAGCCAGCTGCAAAGAGGGGTCGGTTGCCCCTGTTTACGTACCCAACTGAAAGTTCTAAGCCGGCTAAAAAGCCCAAGAAGATGGCAGCTTGTCACCAGCCAAGGATTGACGCTAATGGCTGTGAGTTTTCTTCTTTTCCATACGGCCTGTAAGTGTCAAAGCATGCTGACAAGGTTGAACGCACTGTGATTGTTTGCAGGGGACCGCCATTCAAGTTGATCTGTCATTCGCACAGCAGGCCGTATAGCAAAGGAAATGGACCAGGCTGCAGCTGATGGAGGGGATGACAGTTCAGATGAGGATGGGGAATATAAAGTTAGGTGCCTGCTCACTCGCTTCCTGGACGTTGCGAGAGTTCTAGAGACTCGCAGGGCTAAGGACTTGAGTTTGGTTTTGTAATCCATGGTGTTCCTTCGAAAAAAAACTACAACTTTCATTCCTCCCCACCTCCAAGGCCCAGATCCCCGAGAGCCTCAGCAATGTCACCGCCTTCCAAAGCGTCTCTCATCGACGCATCGATGAGATCTTGGGCTCGCTGAGCAAGCTCTTCTGCCTCAGCAATCTCCTCCCAGTCATGATCTGAGTCAAGCGCCTCTTCATCCTCCTCTTCCCCACTTCCGCCTCACTACTCAGGTCTTCATCGAGCTCCTCCTTTTTCTTTGCCTTCCGCGCCTTTGTGGCGTCTCTTTTGGCTGCAGCCTTCGCTTTTCTGACAGCCTCGTTTCCTTCCTTGTGAGCAGCTGCAGCAGCGAGCCTTTCGTCTCGCTCTTGTGCGATGCGAGCGTCTTGAGTGCGCGTCTCTGCACGGAGAGTGTCCCAAAATTCAACGTTGACGACTGGATGAAGGTTCTTGAGGCGAAAATACATGTCTGGGTCGATGAGGTCGTTGATGACAAATTTGGCTGTGTCTTCAATCCCACGGGAGTATACGTGCGCACCTCGTGTGATCGACGAGAGCCAGAAAAAATTGGTGGCGTCGGGCGGCGCGAGGTTGGCAAGGATGGACTCATGATTGGGGTGGCGGCCAGTGACGATGTAAGGTCAACCGTAGGCCAGTGTGTGAGTAATATCGTCTCGGTCGATCTCAATGACCGCTATCAGGCGATAAAACCACTGCTCGCCCTCGGGTCCGGTGACCAAGACGGCATCCTCGCGTTTGTGTCCATGGAATGAAGAATTGACAACGAGGCGATCAATATCCGTTCGATAGTCGTCCAAAGAGGAGTAAGTAGCTTTTACAACTCCATAGTCAATGATCTGGTGAAGGACTTTAGCCTTCAAGTATTCGAGATAAAGCTGCTCCAACTTACTGTTCGCGAGTGGAGGTGTCGAGCACGATTGAGGACACGAGTAGGAGGGTGATTGTCGACCTCTGAATGGAAGAAGAAACGAAGGCCGGTTTCCAAGTCGTTGAATTGAGGATCACCCGCACGCTGGGGGTCCGCCAGCCATTTGTCGACCTCCAGCAGTTTGCGTGGAGACCCGATTTCAATTCCGATCGGTTGCGTCTCACAATGAAACCGGAAGCGTGCGAGGTCCGTGCTAGCAGTATCAAAGTCGTGCGGTTTGGGCATCAAAAGCAGCCTCTTTGATTCCACAGCGTCGCGCTGTACTCGCCCGTCGATGACCAGCTCCTTATCCTCCAGTGACATGCGTTCGATCATCTATGAGACTTGAATAAGTCAGATTGACACTCCCGATAATCTGGAAAAGCTGACCTGTCCCATGTACTCCTTCCCGTTGGTAAGCTGGAAAGCTGCATGGTGGCGGGGATGCAAAGACTCCCCTTCTTTGGTTGAAGTCCCGATGGTGGCGCCTTTCTCCCGACATCCTGTAGCTGTATGGTGGTCGGCCTCTCGCTTTGGGTAATTTAAGTCCTTACTGTAAGCTCGCGCGACAGACTGATCGGGGAAAAGGTAGAGGTGGTGGTAAGTCAAGGAAACAACAGAAAACTGGCGGCAAAGGGACTCACTTTATAAGTCAATTCCTGTTTTCCTATCCACTCCTCCATCTCTACAAGTTTTTCTGGGGTGTGGACGTCAAGTCCCTGAAACAAGCGGTGAACCACGGTGGCTCGAATAAGTCGCTCCATCGTCTCTTGCACGGCCTCGGGAAAGATGTTGTCCAAAATTTCTGGCATGAACTATTACACGAGACCTGTGGTTTCAATTTCGGTGTCATACAACAGAAAAAGCCAAAAAACTCACACGCAGGATGTCGCGGTACCAGTTTCCGTCGGCAAATGTTGGCTTCGATATGCCTGAAGTGTTGAATTGATGGAGGTCTGGCCAAGAGGTCATAGCTTTGGACCTGTCAAAAATTCGAATTGACATTTTAAGCACCTCTCGCTCTGTGCCCGAGTCACCGCAGAGTAGTCAACGTACCTGAGGTCAAGAAGCTCACAACCATCTGGCTCCGCAACCGAACAGACTAATGGTAGCTGGTGCTTTCCCCAATCTCCATGGTCTTTCTGGTGCAATGGGTCGTTCGCACTGCTTCGAAAGATGTCCTGAGCAGGGTGCCAGTCCCAGAAAACGTTCTGTGAACGTCGCAACTGTCATCAGCTCGGGTGCTCATGACTTTGCCCCCATCTGAACGAATGAGACAGACATACCCATAAGTGGTGAGTCCCGGCTTTTTTAAGCTTGGACTCCGCTATCCCTACTCTCCCACCTGCGGCAAGATCACGCTCCACCTCATAATAAAGCGCCTTGTAGTCCACCTCGGTCTTTGGCTTGAAGAAAGAGCAAACATCCTGGCTCAGATGAGCAGGACATTGGCACTTGGGCGGGGTTTAGCCCCCCAGGTCCCTCGACTGTTCAGAAGTTTTATGCTGAAATAGGAAATGTTGTCAGTCACCGGTGCAGAGTCAAAAAGTTTCAAAGTGCTCACTACTCCTGAAAATCTGCTGTAGTAATTGCAATGAAAGGGTGAATGAGGATAGTTCCTCCGCCTCCGAACAGCATTCACTCTCCATATCGTGCGGCGGCCTTCACTGGCGCCAGCATTCGGCCCCAAGATGTGTGGTAGCCCTCACGTCGAAAGGCCGTGAGCTCTTTCTTTTTCCGCTGCTTTGGCGTGAAGTTGACGTCAAGCTGTGAGTTCGCAGTCAGGACATGTCTTCACGAGTGAAGAGTAAACCGTGAGGGGAGGGGACTCACATTCTGATGATAGCCCGCAAGGATCTGGCCCACAAAGTGTCAATTGTTTCGATGATGACGAGACAATTGCAGGATCATCAGATACACTGGGTGACATTTCGTCTTTCTGAAGGTTTCCAGCACGCTCTCGTCCGAGTAAAATTGTAAGAAGAAAGGTTTGCCGCCTTCCCCGTCGGCGGTTACTTTGTCCTGCGCACGAACGTTTAGTTTGAATCCAAAATACCTGTAGATGCACTCACAAAGTAGTCCCATGAATTGTCAGCAGTCATGAATTCATCGATAATTCTCTCTGGCGGTTCTCCAGGAATCACCCGGAACCAGCGCTCAGGGTAGAGCTTGAGGTGTGGCGCCAGCTCCGTTGAGCCCACAATGGTCCGAATGGCCTTCATGATGTCAATTGAGCGAACTTCAACTGTACGATCGATTCCATCAAATGGCACTTGTACAGTCGAAGTTACCATCTGTGAATCAGACCATTGTCAGTGTCGCGTCGCCACCCCCGCACAAATGTGAATGACTTGCCTCGCCACCCAGCTTCTCTATCTCCCCCAAATCCTTCCTCAGGTTCTTACTACTCTTATTCTGGACTTCTTTCAAAACCAATTCGGGGTGACGAAGAAGTTTGAAAAGGTGATCCATGCACCCGTAGGAGAGACACTCTGTAATTGCAAACACCCCAATGAGATAGTCGGATCGAATTGCGTAGGGGGCGTAGGAGGCGGAGGACGGAGGGTGAAGAGGCTCTGGCGGCCGAGGTACATTGGGCGGGGTCGGGAGATCATTGTTCGGCGCGTTGGGGTGCCGCTCAAAAAGCAGCGTGCCCATAGTGGGATGTTCGACCAAAATTGCCCGGGCTGATGGCCTGTCTACATATATCGTGAGCTTGAAATCCTGGGTCTGAGCACTCTTGAATTACCTGACGTGAATCCGTATTGTTCCTCCCCTCCACCGAAGTCATTTTCCTCCATCTCGACGTCTCCTTGCTGCACTGTCAAATGAAAAGTGTTAGTGGGCTCACTGCGCCATTCAACGTCACCATCTTCACCAGGTGGAGGAGACTGTGATTGCGACCGATTTTGCCGTGGTATTTGGGCTGGTAGTTGAGCTGCCGACAAACAGAATTAGTTGCGGTGGGTAGAATTGGGTGAAGAACTTCACCTACGCGCTGCCATCTCAACATCTCCGTCGGAATCTTCGTCGTTGTCTCTTGCTTGCATCTCCGCAATAGCTGCCGCCAAGCCCTTGTCGTCTGTGTGAATCCAGTGATTAGCTCCCTCACCAGCATTGCTGCCCTCACAAAGTTAAGGCTTACACTCCATTCGAAACCCCACAGCCTCCTGTGCACGCTCACACACTACTCCATGAGCTTGCATCGCTCTCCCACTCCCAAACCACCGTGCGCGATAGGCGCATTGTTCGTCGTCCGCGAAAGGGTCGACGACGATTGGGTCGTTTGCGCACGCTTTCTGCCGCCTCCGGTTCGACTGCTCCGCTGTGGGCATACCCTAGTCGGAAAGCTACAAAGATCTTTTGTCACTGATTTGCCTCCCCCCGCTGACTCCCAAGCTCACAAGGGTTTCAAGGCTGCTACCCCGCGGAAACACCAAAACCGCGCGCAGCGTTGGCACGGAGGGTTGGGACAAGTGGGGAATTGGGGTGAAGTGAAGCGGTGGAGCTGCAGGAGTTGAGTAGTCCGCTGGTCGCAGAACCCAAGGGGCGGGCGGGTGAGATACGTATGAGCGCAACAAGTGCGATGAGCATGTAGAAGACGCAACTTTTCCAAAAACCTTTAATTTGTCGCTTCCCGAACCACGCTGTCGCCTGGCACACCTCTGTCAAAGAGCAACGCACCAGCTCCAAGCACATGGTAAACGACGTCTCCTTCAACCAATTACATGTCGGAGAAAGCTAAATGTCTAATATCCCCCAGATTGTCGACGCCCTTCACTCCGAAGCCCTTGGGACACCAGGTGCGCATCCTCCCCGACCGTGAACGTCTTCGGGCAAGCCAGCGTACTGAATTTGCCACGGTTTCAGTATGGAAATGCTTCGGCGTTCCAATCCACTCCTGCGAGCATTTTGCGCTCATTCTGCCCGTGCTCCTCAAACGCAAACGCCGGCGTGCGGCACAAGCCGTCGCCTTTCAGCATGCTCCATGCTCCCGCCTTGCACCCGAGGCAGGTCCGGTTCCGGAACCTGTCGAAAAACTGTACTTGGGAGCCGGGAAGCCATTGAGCATTGTGGGAGAGTCGGAGGGCAGTCCGTAGTTTCAGGGCGTGAGCGATGATAGCAAAGAGCGCTGTTTCACGGTGTGAGTAGTACCTCGAGTCTACCGGACTAAAAAATGAGGGAATACGACAGAATGTGCTGATCTCATTAGATCCGCAGGCGGAGTCAATTTCCTCAATTTCACGCGCCTCGAAGCACGACGTCCTGAACATTTTCTTGGGCCAGCTCGGACGCCGACGTGGTAGATTCCCGGAGTTGCTCAATTTGAAAATCAATTCATCCCATCTCTACAAGTTTTGGTCAGGATTCGCGTGTTGCACTGCACAACATGCGGTGCCTGCGAAGGCGCTACCCTGTCCGCCCGGACAAATTCAACGTTATGCGCGTTGGCTGAACCCCGTTCTCACGATAGAGACGATTCCAGACAAAACGTACCACCCACAAGAACGTCAGCCCCACTCCGCTTCATTCAGAACAGCCCACATGCCTCCCTCGTCCGCCCCCTGAACCGCGAAGAACCACCCACAGCAAGATGCTCAAATTTGATTTCCCGTGTTTCCTCATCGTCAAGAATCGACCCACAAAATTTCAGCACTCTAGCGCCACTATTCAATTTCGCCTTTGCCTCGCCATCCGTCTTTCAAACGCCAAGTCCTCAAAACGCTCCCCAGCCACATTCACAGTGCTACCGTCGTCCGCCCGCCCTCAATTTTTTTGTACCAACTCCAGACGATGTAACGAAGCCCTGTACACAATCTGGGCCTCTTCCGACAACCTTTGGGGAAAGCGGGATCCTCAGCGTCCCGACGTCCCATGGGATCCCCAATCGGATGATTTCCCGACATGGCGGAGAAGATTCTCTTTGGGCTCGCCGCGCTCCAAGGAGCATAAAGGGTAAGCGGAACGACAAGCACTCGCTTCTTACACCCGAATATGCAGAAGTACACAGTACCTTCGAATATTCAGAGCTCGCCTGGTGGGAACGCTCCGCTCCATCCTACATCAGGTCCGTGCTCCTCGAAGCCGCAGCTCCGACGGATGGCTAAGGGTGCGTTCGGTAAAAGATTTGAGTGCCGGTTTTTGGGCCAAAGTTGAAGATGACCTTTTTGAAAAGATTCGGGGAAGAAACGAGCTTTTGTGGAAAGATGAGGTGTGTTCGGCTGCACCCCGTTTTTTGGCGGAAAGATTCGGGGAAAAGAGCCACCAGCCAAAATCAAAAACGGGGCTCGGGGCAAGTCTTGGAGCTTGTCTTTGCACCTCAGCGAGTCACTATCCAATCATGACTCTCAAGCTCACAGCACAGCAAAAGGCTGCCAACAAGCTAGCGAGACAGCAGAAAAGAGATCTACCCTCCCCCGACCCAGCTCCATCCGCCAAGCGCTCTCAGCCCTCCACACGTTCCACTCCCGCACCGGCTCTCCGCACTGCGAAGAAAGGGCTCAGTGCTCCTCGCAAAATGGTCATCGTTAATTCCCCAATCAACTCTGACCTCGATTCCGATCAAGACACCTCGACGGAGGCTATTTTGGGCAACACCAGCCAGACGGACGACGATGAGGAAAGGGCCCTCGAGGCAGCAACGGACCTCGAGATGGAAAGGGGAGGCAGTCCTGGTCTACCCATCAACCCTGAGCTTATTGAAGAGTGCAAGCCTGCTTCTTCTACGGGCGGTGGTGTGGAGTCGGACGCGGCGGAGGTAGTCGCGGTGGGCGTTGCAAAGAAAGCACCTCAGGCCGCATTCACTGATAACGACAAGGTGCTCGCAACTTTAGAGCTGGTCCGGTGTTTCAACGAGGGTCAGCAAGCAGAGACTGGATGGAAGCCTATTGTCTACACAAGGATTGCGGGGGTCTTGGTAGGGCACGAGAAGACGGGGACGGCGGTCAAGACAGCGGAAGCTGTAAAGGGTTGGATAACGAGGGTCAGTCTCAATTCTCAAATACAGTATAACTCATCTGATGCTTTTGAAATGTACAGGAGAAAGCGAAGTACAAGGAGTACAACAAGCTGAAAGGCCGATCAGGCTGGGGATGGGACCCTATCGCTTTCAAGCCTCTAGTTGCCGATCAAATCTGGAATGACTACATCAAGGTGCGCAAAAGCTGGCGCTACTCTTTGCTTCTGTTTCAGCCTGCTGATCCCCCAAAGTTTAAAGATGTACCCAGACGCGAAAGGATTCCGCAAGCCTTTTCCTCAGTATGGTGATCTTGAAATGATGTACCTGGGTAAGACATACACTGGAAAGGGTGCTCGTCACGGGAATGGCAAGAAGGAAACTCCTGCTCTTGAAGGAGTTGCGGGCAACGTGAGTGTCTATGACATTCTTTTTAATTCTTTTCAAGGGCTTTTCTGACTTTTGACATGACATGCGTAGTTTGGGATTGGAACTTCGACCGCCACAGCGAACAGGAACAACGAGGAGGCTCAACAGGCGGGGATCTATCACAAGGGGCGGGCATCAGCTGCCGGTGCGGGCATGGACATCGCGGCGTCAATTCGCGCACTCGCTGCAGGATCTCCCGAGCGGCGTAAGGGCTCGATCCAGCTTCTTGAGGCCGACAATGAAGATGAGGAAGACGATGATCGTCTCACGGAGAACCAGATGGACGACGCACTTTTGCTTTTCACTACGGATCGCGCCGTTGCTGACACGTATTCGGCACTCGCGAACCCTGACCGGCGCCGTCGGTTTGTTCTCAAAGCCATTGGAGACACGAACCACTAGTGTTGAGAGAAATGAAATTTGATTTATCACTTCCTCCCTTTTGTCCGCGCCTTGTACTCAGTCCACATAGCTTCTGCAATCTCATCCCGAAATCTTTCCATCGCTCTCAGCTCCGCAGTTGCAATCGGACCCTCTTGAGGCTCTCCCTGTTGCGGTGGTACAACTGCTGGCCCATCGTTGTCTTCACCAAGTGCAGCCTCGTCGAGGTCTTCCGCCGCAGCAACATCCGAGTCCCAAGGGTCGCTCTGTCGAATGGAGTTGAAAATGATACAGATGGCAGTGACAAAGTCTGCTTGTGTGTCCACAGAGTAGGAAAGCTATCAAAAAGGAATAGTGTAAGGCAGGCCAGTGACTCAACCTGTATGCAAAGACTCACAGGGTGCTCGAGAATGCGCCACTTTCTTTCAAGAACCCCGAAGATCCGCTCGATGATATTCCTGAGCATGGCATGACAAAGGTTATACAGCTCCCGAGCCTTTTGAGGCCTGCCAATATCATGAGATTAGCACATAGAGCAAAAAAGAGTGAATACAGAAATCAAGCGTGAAGAGGAAACACTGTCATTGCTACGTACCGCGTGGTGGCTTTCCCTTGCTCCCGCAAATGATATTGCACTTTTTGATAAGGAATCAAAGTATGACGATCCATGCTGTACCCACCATCCCCCAGATTGTAACGCCCGGGCGGGATCAAAAAGCCATTCTCCCGCGCATCCTTGTACACCACAGTGTCTGGTGCCGAGCCCTCCCACCCAGACAGAACATAGACAAACCGCATGTCAAACGAGCACACGGCAAGTACATTCTGCAATATGCCACCCTTGCGGCTTCTATACGGAATAGCCATCGCCTCAGGCACCGACATCAAACAGTGCGTACCGTCCAGCGCGCCTATACAGTCTTTGAAGTATGGGTAGAACTTTGAATTGTGGAAGATTTTGCTGGGGATAGGGAAGGTAGAGGTAGGAAGAGTGATGTAATGGGATTTGACAGCTGGATGGACGATGGCGAGGTCGTCTAGAGATCGCAGGGCTGTCCTGCGACTCTGACTCAAAGAACATTTCTGCGAGTGAATTTCCGAGCCAAACTCGCACAAAAATTTGCAGATTCTCTGGGATATTGAATCCCACATGAATCGCAGAAAATACTGCAACTCAAACTCTGGAAAAATTCTCAGGAATTTTGGAAATTGAGACTCGCAGGAAGTCAGACGAGTTTCGAGCGATTGAACATCGCCCAAAACTGGCAGGCCTCTGGAAGATCCACTCTCGCAGGCATTTCCTGCGATCAAGGATCACCTGTGATGTCACAGAGCGGGATATCCAAGCCTAAAGCACCAATAACTCGTACCACAATTGCTTCTCGCCTCCGTGCTGTTGCGCCGGCACTTGCCAACTTATTTGACCCCTACATTCAAACTTAACTTCCCCAACCCTTGAGAGCATCTCTGAACCAATCATAGCTCATTCTATACATTGAAGTGATGTGAGGAAGTGGTTCTTCTTTCCCGAAAGCCGGCGAGAAGGCTAGTATTATAGATAGTCGCCCGGGCGTGTTCTGGCGAGTTTCTGGCGATAATGGGGTGTCTTACTGTCGCAGATATCTTTTTGGGACATGTGAGGTGATCCTTGATCGCAGGAAATGCTTGCGAGAGTGGATCTTCGAGAGGCCTGCCAGTTTTGGGCGATGTTCAATCGCTCGAAACTCGTCTGACTTCCTGCGAGTCTCAATTTCCAAAATTCCTGAGAATTTTTGTAGAGTTTGAGTTGCAGTATTTTCTGCGATTCATTTGGGATTCAATATCCCAGAGAATCTGCAAATTTTTGTGCGAGTTTGGCTCAGAAATTCACTCGCAGAAATGTTCTTTGAGTCAG
The DNA here is from genome assembly GCA_035521515.1 of Phenoliferia sp. Uapishka_3. NCBI lineage: Eukaryota > Fungi > Basidiomycota > Microbotryomycetes > Kriegeriales > Kriegeriaceae > Phenoliferia > Phenoliferia sp. Uapishka_3. Next base: position 15,118 of record JASZXU010000287.1, on the reverse strand, counting down.
AGTCACAGGACAGCCCTGCGATCTCTAGACGAGGCGAACTCGCAGACTATCTGCGATATTCAGGTTTATCCAGGGTCGATTGCAAAATCGCAGAATATCTGCGAGGGAAGCTCGCTTGAAGATCGTGAATGATTTTGCGAGCTTCACTCGCTTTTCACTCGCAGGTCACCTGCGAGGCAGTAATGCCCCCGGTGAGGGCGACATTGACCCACGCCGAATCCTGCTCTCCCCGGGAATTGGAACCCCCAGCACACAAGTGACACTCAAGAGACTACTGCATAACAAACCGCTTTTCCGCTTTGTAACAGGGACCTCCGGATTCGCGTACATACACAGCTGAGCTGCGAAGACTGTCCGCGGAGGCAATTTACAAGAGAGACGTCAGAGCGGTGATGAAGTTACACAGCGAGAGAAGTCGTTACTTGATAGCATGCGACGGATCAGCTTACGAAAATAATTCAGCCACGGGAGCAGTGATTGGAAAGTTTGACGTATCATTCAGGGTACCACACAAGTACGCCTCCAGTATGGCAGGGGAACTCACTGCAGCTATTGGGGCAGCACTGGTGGACGATATTCTACGGGAAGACGCCAAGGAACAGCTGCCGGCACAAAAAACGACGGTCCTTACGGACTACCTGAATGTTGTCAGAGTCACGGAAGGACGCGACTTCGCAACAAAGCCGGCGCCCTTAGTGGCCGTCGGCGGCTCTTACAACAAATGGCTTCTCGACCTTGTCAAAACCTGTTCGCATTTGCGCTACGTTCACGTGAAGGCGCATACGGGGCAGCTAGACCAAGCAAGCGAAATGAATGAAGCAGCGGATGAGCTCGCAAAAAGAGCGCACGCCGTCGCCGACATCACAATCGAATACCCAATATTCTCCTTACCGAAGTGGGCCCTATGGGACGGAAAGAGGGGAATTTGGGTGGAAGGTTCTTACACTACAGCGGTTGAAGGCGTGGTAACGACGCAAGTCCTAGACAAGATGTCGAAGGCGACGCAGGGGACGATGAATCGAATGCAAGGCATCCGATTCGCGCCGCCCACGTATCTGTACAAGATCGCAATTTCTACTTCAGCAGCGCAAATCCAAGCACTCATTCGAACGCACAGTTTGCCTACAGGAGCCAGGGATGGAACTCGGCTGGCTGGTCACCTTACAACGTGCTCAGACTGCAATGCATTCTGGGAGACAGAACACCACATCTTCGAAGTATGCGAAGCGGGAGCAACGCTTAAACGAGCGGCGGTGGAGGAACTTCGGATTTCTACGACAAAATCGCTTGAAATCGGAGCGCCGGACGCCAGCGAGCACATTCGTGCGGAGGTGCTCGAGTGGGCGACGGGGCTTCCCTACATGACCGGGTACTGGTGGCTCTTCCCATTACAAGTATTGCCGCCCGCTTTCGAACGTCTGCCCACAAGATGCCAGAAACGACTGCACGACGACTGGCACCGTGGGATGATCCAACTGACGGGTCGCGTCTACGGGAGGAGGGCGAGGAGCCGGGCGGGCTGGGCAAAGGCGTAGGGAAGGGGAGGTGCGACCAGGTGTTGGGGCTTCGTGTTCTCAGTTTCTTTCTCACTCCAGGTTCCTTCCTCTTTACTCACTTCCTTTCTGACTCTTCACTCGCGTCCCCTTCCACTTCCCTCCTCCACCCTCCGCTATCTGACCATCCCACCAGTTGCCTTCCTTCCTCGCCTCATCCCCACTTCACTTTCCAAATGACGGGAACTAGTTTCCCTTTGCTCAAGTTCGCTTGACCCACCCGATGGTTAACGTACCCGCCTTCACGGCGCAAGTAGTCTATAATTCATTTAATAGCACTGTTAATTCATTTTATTCTTCTTCTTCTTTGTAGCTGGTGGAATTCTTGTCTTTTCTTTTCTTTTCTTTTGCCTTCGTCCGCCCACAGCGGGCAGACATTGTTGCAGCCGGGAACTATTCGCTTTAGCCCAGTGAGTGAGTGCTAACTGGTTAAGCCTGTGGATAAGCTTGAGGGGTACTTGCTGAAGCTTAAGAATAGGGTCTGCCAGCACTGGGCGACATTGATGAGGGGCATCCAAGCGGATCCAGTTATTACGACTACTTGTAACACCAACTGCGGACACCTAAGCACGAGGTCAACGGCCAGATAAAAGTGTGCTCATCTGCGCCTCTGAACTTCAGTCATCGGGCACTAGCCACTAGAGATGGTGGTCTTCGATGCTCTAAAAGGGTTTTTTTTTGTCAACTCAGCTCCGTCCGAGGTCACCCAAATACGACAGTCTTCCGCTGCCATGTCCTACCCTCTGAGACGCCACAGAAAAAAAGGAACGAGAAGGGACGAAGGAAGGAAGAACAAAATAAGAGGGGTCAATTGTAGATATGGTTGCGGAGGGTCACGAGTGTGGCGAGGCGGGGGGACGTTGGCTGAGGATTCGGAGGCGAGGGGAGGGCGAGGAGGAAAGGTGGTACCGAAAATGCGAGAGAACAGAGGTCCAGATGCAAAACGGTATGATTTACATCTTGGGGGCCTCCTTAAAGGTAAGGGCCTGCTCCTCACCCATGGCGCCGACGATGGTGACCAACAAGTCGATTCCCTCGTCGAAAGCACCCTGGATCTGTTGTCCGATCTCTCCTTCGGGAACCTTGACGTCGTCCTTGAGGGTTCCGTCCATGGTCATGAGGTTCAGGAAGCCGTCCTCGATGTTGATAAGTTGATACTCGGAGCGGACAACGTTGGGGACATCGACGTTGTGGGTGGAAGGGGAAAGCTCTTCGTATTTGCGGCCGGTAAAGATCTAAGTGGAGGGCAGGGGTGCGAGATCAAAGTAAGATGCATGTCAAAGGAAACGAGTGCGCGAAAGAGCGGTTGGCCGAAACCGAGGAAGGCTGAGACTCACGTCCGTAGCAATGAGGTGAACCTTGGCGTGTCCGTGCTTTCCAGTCTTGGAAGTTGACATATCAATGATCTATCGCCAACGAAACGGGGCACCATGTCAACTTATCGCTCTTCAGTCAATAGCCCCCAAGAGGCGACCCGTGACGCTCAACCCTCCGGTCAAACAGCGGCGCCGCGCGGCGCCGCCCGAACCATCGGGAGAGCCACGGAGGGACTTGGTGGCTAACAAAAGAGTACGAGAGAAGGTACCTTGCAGGGGTGGCCCTTGATGACAATGTGTCCACCTTTGCGAAGGGCAGAGCACTGCATAGGGTAGGTGAGGGAAGCTCCAGCCGAGACGGACTCAAAAGTCTGCTCGTGCTGCTCATCGTTGTGCTGCTCGAGAAAGAACCGCTAAGTCAGCTAGCTGACAGATGCTGTGCGCTCCACGTGAGATGAGGAGCGAGCGACGAGAATTTCGACTCACTGCTCCACCCTGAATTGACGTGCAAGAAAAGTCAGCAACGAGAACGAAAGGCTGGAAGGGCCAGGAGGGGGTAGGGGGCGTTTGCGCACCTGGCCGTCGTCGGACATAGCTTAGAAGATTTTGAGAAGGGGTGGATCAAGTACGTGGGATGAGTCGCTGGCAAGCACGAGATGGTGTCGGAGAGCCGTAGCGAAGGATTTTACCTACGCTGCCACGTTCCGCCCAACAATCCACGTTGACCACAACGAAAACCGGCGCAGGCCTTGCTTAACCCACAGTTCATCCATGTACTCACTGGCCACCTCCCTTCACGCCTCAGGTACAGCAGCGCCTTTGCACTGAACTTACTTTAACCCGTTTTCCATTGAAAACATACTTGAGAATAAAGGCCAGATCATGAGTACTCACGAGCCTCACAATATAACTGCAGGTTAAAGCTGTAGCGCTTGGTAGCGCACTTCATTCAGCGGCATATCAGAATCCGTCACGAGAGTCGGCCCGCCGCCTATAGGTCGAAGAACTCGAGCGTTCAAGTTCCAATCCTATGTAGAATATCAAATCAAGGACGAGCGTGGAGGACACCCGCCTGTGATTCAACACCCACCCGTTTTCGCCTGTTGCAGATTGTGCACAATTTACTAAATGAATCAAAACTTTACTGGACAGGGCACTCCTCGTTGTTTTGTGTTCCGGTCAAGGAGTAATTCGCGATCCGTTGCTTATCTCGTCTTCTAAAGAAAGCTTTCAGGCGCTGCCTAGTGAGTCGTTGTGGTGTGGCTATTCAGGCGTTCCCCTCAGTGTATGAAATTCGACTTCCTCATGTTTTCCTCACGTTGAGCGGTACTGTACTGTATGTACTCTCGGCAAAAAATGTCAATGAGGGAACATACTTCCATTGCTGTGCTAGACTAGAGCTTGAGGTGCACAATGGGCAAGAGTTCAAGGCTTTACCTATATTCCACGGCCGCCCGTGCTGCACCAGACAAAACCAATCAGCGTGTTTAGACTTCAGGAGTTCTACCTTGACTCACACCTCGAGAGTACTGCGATTATTTCCTTTCATCAGGTCAATACTCGACAAGACCTCATGAGCTCATGCACTCACTGTCCTGTAATCTATTGTCCGATCACTTGTTAAGCATAAGCAGGGCAGGTGTCCCATGAGAAAGGTACATACGTAGCTAGCTAAGGGACTGATCAAAAACAAGATTGCCTTTGCGCCTTCCTCTGGGGTTCCAGGTCGTCCGAGGGGAGTGTCCGGGAGATCATTAGGTTTTGCGGCCGTGCCCCGACCTCGATTTGACCCCAAATGAGCAAGCTGAAGAACAAATAGTAATCAGAGAGACCTTACCTGGTATTCCCAGCGCAACCGCCTTGCCGTCAACCATGATTGTTTCGCCGAGCTCCTTCGCTTGCGTTAATCGAGTAAGAACGTAACCAAATGCAACGGTGTCTACCAAGAATCAAGGTTCAGGAGTGCGGGGATAATGAGTGCGTAAAGATGGACGTACTGCAGCGGACATTGAAAGGACCTGAAGAGTACGGAAGATTTAAATTCTTGGCTGAGAGGGCCACTATATGGCACAATAGAGAAAACGAAGGACGTACCCCACTCCTTCGCGACAGTCTTTGACAGACCAAGGACTCCGGCCTTCGCAATAGCGTAGTTGACTTGTCCGGTGTTGCCATGTAGCCCGGAAGTACTGGAGACATTGACCTGCTGAAGGCGTTGAGCAGCGATAGCTTTTAGCTGGGGCAAAGTCTTACGATCGACTTGTTTGCGGCGATTCCGTTGGCGTCCTTCAACCGAAAGTATGGAGCTGCTTCACGAATAATACCTACCATTTCGATATTGTAGTGAAAATTATGATCAATCGAAAGGACGGCAAATTTGTTGGTCGAAGTCAAAACAATCAACTTACGGAATGGTGCACGGCAATGGACATTGAGAATAATGTCAAATGTTGAATCGTTCACTGTGAATGGAACAGGTGAGCTATAAACGTTTTGAAGAGGCGAGTTTCGCTGACTGGTGTGGAGCATCTGGCCGGAGGTGCAAAAGTCAGGGTAAGCCGTTCGCGGGAGATAGCATGCAGCAAGCGCCGGCAGGGAGGTCCCGACCTTATCCTGGGTAGTATAGCAGAGTCAATTCAGTCCGCTAGTGTGTTACCGTGCATTTACTCACAAAGGTGAATCCTGAGTAGGATGAAAGCATCTGTCAGTGTGAACTTGCCCCCTACAAGTCGTGAAGAAAGCTTGTACCTGCGTTATTGACCTTGAAGTTGATGTTTCATCAGTATTCTGTGACGGTATGAATAGCCGCGACCATTTGAAATATTCACAATCTGCGTGGTGTGGCGCGAGGTCAGTCAACCGTCGGCAGTCAGCGCTGGACGTCGGACGACCGGTCAACCGGGAAGCAGCTTGTGTATCTCACATGGTTGATGCCGCCGAACGCACTTTTGCGGTAGGGATGAGATCAGCGACTCGACCTTTTCGACATTTTGGAGCACAGACTCACGCGACGGTGGCGTTGACCAACTTGGAGGGGAATCCCTCGGCTGTCACATCCCCGTCAACGGCGATAGCCTGTCCACCGAACGCGATGATCTCATCCACAACAGCCTGCGCCTTTCCTAAAGAACTCCGCACACGCATTAGCTCTCACTCGAGCCGGACCTGCATGGTATCGAACCAGCGTCCAAATCAGCCACGGCGACTTTCGCTCCTTCGTGAGCGCAAAGGACAGCAGTGGCACGACCGATTCCCTGAGCTGCTCCTGTCACTATAACAACCTCACTGGATGATGAAAGGAGTAAAGTGTCAGAAGACGTCCTCATAAGCTACACAACCGAGACTGGTATCGTACTCTTTGAGGATCCCACCTGGCGCTGTGGCAAAATGGCCCGCAATCTGGGCAACACGTGCCTCACTCATTTGCGCTTGGGATGCTGGAGGAGGAAGTGGTGTAAAGATCCTAGGGGGGGCTTTGTAAAGTCGAGGCCGGGAGCCGGTGAACTCCGGTAAGAGCATTGCCGGTGACCGGATATGAGACTCGAGGCCACCTTCCCATGCTTGGTTGTTTGGTCTCTTGCAACTCATAAACAATCAGGATTGCCAGTAAATACGAGGTTGACATCCATTCGGAAAAAGGGTGACTTCGTGTGGCTAGCAGTGGATGTTTTTCATCAGTAAGATTGCGTTTCTCCCCGGCATTTGACTACGAGCGAGGAGCAAGAAAGAGTTCACAAAGACCATAGTGCTGAGTATGAATAAGTTTGTCCATCCTTGACGGTACTTAGCAACAAAACCACAAGTGTTCTTAGTCTCGCGGTGCCCATTGAATCCCAGTCGTGAACGCAGCGGTCAAGCCTTTCATTTCATGGTCGTTGGAGAGCTCAACAATGATTGAGCGGCATTCTTGAACCTCTAAGAGCGACGAAGATGAAGGTGGCCAATAAAAGATCAGTTTCTGTATGACTATGCAACCTGGTGATCAAGAATTGGGCATACTAAAGCTTAGCAGCGGCGTCTTTCTTGGCAATGAAGACAAGGAGATCCACGACACGGCGAGAGTAGCCCCACTCGTCTACGATTGAAAAGTGACTTTAGCTTCCTCGCTGCCGGATGACCTGATCACGTGCCACTTACTGTCGTACCAGGACTAAAAGAGGAGAAGCAACGAGGAAGAGTCAGCATCGTAAGCTAGCGGCAACGAGCTTCAACGTACGATAAGCTTAACAAAGCTGTTTTCCGAGATGGTGAGCCGTTGGCATAGATCTTGATAGTATGATCACTCACTTGCTGTTGAGGGCAATACCGGCTGCCGCATCAAAAGTCGAGGAAGCGGTGGAACCGATGAAGTCCGTGGAAACGACAGCATCTTCAGTGTCTGTGAAGCAAACAAATGTGATTAGACTGGAGTAGTCACGACTGGATCAGTGGGGACGTGCAGTCGAGAATGCCCTTGAGGTAAGTCTCAGAAGCTTCCTAAAGATCGAGAGCTGTCATCAGCACGCAACTTTGCGAGCGTAACGCTGAGGCATACCTTCATGGCAGCTTTGATCTCCTCGTAAGTGGCTGACTTCTCAATGCGAGCAGTCAAGTCAACAACAGAAACATCGGAGCTGCGTGAGGATGCAAGGTTAGCTTCGACCTCAGTACAGGGAACTGAGGGACTTGCGTTGGGACACGGAAAGCCATTCCCGTGAGCTTGCCTGCGCGTGAAGAGAAGGATGCAAGTCAGCCTTGCTGTCCGACTGGTCCGCAGCTCACCAGAGGACGAATCTCACCGTTGAGAGACGGGATAACCTGGGTGATTTCATGGTCAGTTCGACAGCTTCTCTACCCTGAACGGCAAAGCTTGCCTTGCCGACAGCCTTGGCAGCTCCGGTGCTCGATGGGATGATGTTAGCGGCAGCGCCGCGTCCTCCGCGCCAGTCCTTGGCCGACGGTCCTGATGTTTGCGAACGTCAGTAGGAAGAACTCGGGGCACGAAGGGAATGAGGAGACGTACCGTCAACAGTCTTCTGTGTGGCACTGATTCAGGTATCCAAATTCAACAAAAGTCTAGCTTCCTGAAATAAGAAGAGAGGACAAACGTTGTTGCGTGAACTGAAGTTTAATTCTAAGTGTCAGCAACTTGATCGTGGGTGGGGGCTGACTTGGTCATCGTCGATACGAACCAGTTGTCATGAGAGCCTCGACGATGGTGAACTTGTCGTGAAGAACCTTGGCGAGAGGGGCAAGACAGTTGGTCGTGCAAGACGCGTTTGAGATAACGGTATCGGCGGTGTCGTACTTGTCGAGGTTGACTCCTGCAGAGGAGTGTGGAATATGTTTTACAAACGATGCTCGTGAGTTGTGTATCGGGAAGAAGGCATGCGTAGACGGCCTTAGGGAGAGATTGAGAAGCACGTACCACAGACATACATGGGAGCGTCGGCGGAGGGGGCCGAGATAACGACCTTCTTGGCCCCACCCTTGAGGTGAAGTCCCGCAGTCTCTTTGGTGGTAAAAACACCGGTAGACTCAACAACATAGTCTGCGCCGGCTTTGCCCCAGGGGATGGAGGCGGGGTCACGTTCGTTGAAGACGGCGATAGCCCTTCCATCAATGACGAGCTTTCCATCTTTGGTCTCGACGGTTCCGTTAAAACGACCGTGGGTAGAGTCGTACTTGAACATGTAGACCTGCGAGGAGCGATTCATGGAGAAGAAAGAGTGGACAGTAAAGTGAGTTGAAAATCACAGAGCCACGCTCACGCGCATAAAGATTGAGGAGAAGACTAAATAACTTACCATATACTCGAGATCGATGAAAGGATCGCTGGGTGGGAAACAGGTAAGAAACGTTGCGACGATAAGAGGTGGCCGGCCTAGGACGTGGCCAGCTACAGTGTCGGAGTGTAAGGCAGACAGGGCTCACTTGATGGCAACAACAGTGACCTCGTTGTGGATCTGATCGCGCGAGCCAGCAGGATGTGACGAAGAGTGGCGATAGAATGCGAGAAGTGGGTAAACGACGGGGTTAGGGCGTCAGCTTCGAACCTCCCACGTTCTACACATATCGAAGGCGCACCAAAGCGTTACGAAGGACGATGCGACCGATACGACCTGAGGAGGGTGCGGGTCAATAAGCAAGAAGCAAAAGAGAGTGAGCAAGGAATGATAGTACCGAAGCCGCTGAGTGGGGACGAGAGGGTCAGTGAAATGTAGTCCTCGACAAAAACAAGAATGCTCACTTGATTCCGACAGAGATAGTCATTGTGCTAAGGCGAAGTGGGGTGGGGACAAAGATGAAGTGTGGTTATGCGAAGGAATGGGTAGGAGGGCAAGTTTGGATTCAGATCGTTCAAACTTCAAACCCGCGTCCCTTCGACCGGTGGCCCGCCCCCCCGGACAAACTCGCGGTCACACCTGAACCCCCACCTCATTGCAGTCCGGAGTCGCCCGGCTAAGAGTTCCGAAGTCATAACACTTCTTTGGCTCTGTGCGCCTGGCCCTTGCGATCTCTGTTTGAAACTGACCGTCCCAGCAAAGACTCCTTGGGGGGCAGGCAAAGATCGATTAAGTTCAAAATCGATCCCCAAGTTTCACGGCCTTTGCATTGTCCGTGAAAGAGACGTTTTTCTGAAATTTCAAGACAATTCTATAGCATCTTTTCGTGAGGCCATCACTTGAGCAGCACCTGCGTTCGCCAGACGCCGGGCCAGGTGAGCCGAAAGGCTCGCGAACGCTAAATAATCTTTCCCGCACGTCCACTCTATTGCCATTCGTACCTGCCCAGTAGCACCGCTTTCGCTTTCTTGTGGAATGACCCTGGCCTCGGCCAAAGTGACCTCGCAAGAGACAAGAGGGCACTCGTGCGAGCTGAAAGCAGACCGTGTCACCGACTCACAGCGAGCAATCCGCCGACGGGCGGAGCGAGACCACGTATTATGAGACGCGTCAACGTCGCAGGTGCTTTGACTAGTCCAGTGCGCATGAAGGTTTAAAGAGTCGAAAGTGGAGTTGAGGAAAGATTTGACGGTCGCAAGGGTGAGAGAGTGACAGCAGTGATAACTTGTGGAGGTCGGTGGCGGTAGGAACTGGGCCAGGGATGAAGTAATGCTGGAACGGCAGAGAGCCTGGGAAAGAAAAATCACATGTCAATATGTTCTGCTCGTCATGTTGAGGCACAAGTTGTGGCAAAAAGGGCTGACATTGGGGAGGCGAAGTGATTGCAGAGACCAGGCAATTGCCCACCGTTTTGTTTTGCCTTGCAGAAGGTCTTTTACTGCGTAGTTGTTGATCTAGAAGATCGATAATAGAGCAAACCCGCGTTAAGAAATGTACCAGGCCTCGAACTAGAGTGCACGCACATTGCTCCTCCTGAGGTGCTCTATGATCGTGGTCACGCTCGACAGCTTCCCCAATAAACTAGAAAACCAGCTGAAGTATCGTCTTCGCGTCAGCTTAGCAGGCGACCGACATGCTCCACCAGCCCAGTTCACCGAATCTGGTCCCCGAGCGCGAGACTCTCCTCGACAATACGTTTGACGAAAGCAACCTCACCGCCAACGGTGATCATCTCGGCCTTCCCTCCAGTGCACACCTAAGTGAAGATAAAGGCTTAAGAGTCGCCTGAAGTGAGGCAACTACAAAATGGCTTGCCGCAAAAGGATCCGAACGTTTCGCGGAATACGACGCTTCGATCTCCTCCTCACTGGCGTAGAACGGCGGATTGCACATTGAAAAGTCAAAGCTTCGTAGGAGTACAGGACTGAGTCAGCTAGTGATCAGGAGCAATGCGGCTGACTAACAGAGCTGCACCTCACCTTGAAGTGGTTGCGAAGACTTCTTTAGGAAAGAAGCCGGCCTCCGCATCCGTTCGCAAGAGACTGACCCGGTGTTCCAGTTGATTCCTTCCCACGTTTTCTTGTGCGCATTGGAAGGAGTAGTCGTCAACTTCTGTCGCGACCATTTTCGAAGTTGATGAAGTGCGGCAGACGAGGAGCGGATAAATTGCTGACGACCCGGTTCCGCTGTTTTGGGGTTAAGGTGTGTCCCTTGCACTGAAAGGCAGAAAACCTACATGTCGATACCTGCGAAGGATCCGTCCAGGCCATGTTGGCGGTATGTTGCGAGTTCCAGCATCCAAAGGACGTAATCCAGTCTGCGCCCAAGTGCAGTGAGTTTTATGAGGCAAGTTGGTGGAATGGCGTGGCTACTTGCCGACCCGGCACCTTTGAAGTTTTTGCTCGTCAGGTGGATCTATCGCGGTGAAAGAAAGAGGCCGCTGACCATGGGACAAAGGCGATCGAGTGGTAAGAGAAGGTCGAGGTGGAAGTCGCGTTCAAGGAGAGCACGGGTCAGCGCTCTGCAAGAGAGTCTGAGCCTGGTTGATGCTTCCTTCCTACGAACCGCGGGCTTACCTCACAGCTGAATCATTCTTGAAGTCAATGGTCGCCTTTCCTTTCGAAGTCTTTGTTACGCTGTGGATTGCTTGATGTAAGTGCGACGCTGAAAGAGGGCGGGCGCAGCGGAGCAGTACAAGGGTGCGAAAGCTGGAATATCAAGTGCGAGCTGGTTGAAGTCTGGTGCTTCATCATAAATATGGCCCCGTAGCGACATCGACGGAAGTTAAGAGACGACTATGAAGCGCCACGCGATTGCCGTGCCGGGCGCCGGCGTACAGCGCTTGCTCAACACCTCCCTCCTTTCACCCCCAAATCTCTTCGGTATTGAGGGTCATCAAGAGCAGCTTGGCCTGTCGATACCCCGCGTCCCGCCAGCACCCCGCTATCGCAACCTCCAAATCGTCTCTACCACCTCCATCCTGACACTCGCCTAATTTCGCTTTACTCACTTCAACGAAACCTGCCTACGGCCACTCTCGTCTGCGATCGTCAAACTTGAACAGAGTCCATGTCGACAATCTACCACGATTCGTTCCAGCACGCCCGCCCGAATCTCACTTTCGCCAAGGTCAGTGACCGACTTACACTATCAAAGGCATACACAACAGACCTTAGCCACTACTTCCGCGAGCGAGCCGCTTTAGAGGACGCCTATGTCAAATCCCTTCACAAGCTCGCGACCCGTCTTCATGGCTCAGCAAGCTCGGCCGTCATGACTTCCGTTGAGGCGCTCGGCCTTGACCGCAAGGACGAGGAGCGCCAACTGGGTGCTTGGAAAGGCGTTCGAGACCGCCTCGAGGCGGAAGCTACCGAGACGGCTAGGGTTCATGACATTTGGCGGAAGAAGGTCCTCGATGAGGTCGAGGGCCCGCTCCGGTTCAGCCTCACGAAGCCGGACTGGATGCGCTACCAACAGGGAGAGGGTGCTTTTGGTTCCGCCGTACGAGAATACGACACAACCCTAGACAAGATCAATAAGGTAAGCTTTATAGCCTTCGCCCTATGTCCTTCCCGGACCCGGACCAAAATGGCTAGCTAACCTGTTGACTTCCTCTTCCTTCTTTCGCCTGTCCGGCTTGTTCGGCCTCACACTTGCCCATCAACAGACAAAAAGTAAAGGATCATCCAAGACTTCCAAGTCCACCACCTCGAAATTGCTGTCCGCTCAGTCGCACCTTGCCAGCCTAGGGTCTTCCCTCGCTGCATCCCTCCCTACCTTCCTCACTTCCGCCCAAGCTGTCGACGCCTCGCACGCAGCCTCTCTCACCGAGGCACTCGTCCGATACGGGACGCTGGAATCCGACCTCGGCCGCGAGCGCATGGAGGCGGGAGAGCGCTTTCTCAATGCCGTTCTAGCTGTTGACTGCGAAAGCGAGTTGCAAGTCTGGGCCTTGCGGGAGTCAATGAGGGCCGGTGGCCAAGTAGCCAGCGGATTCGAGCCTGGAAACGCGATTATCACCAATGAATTCGGTGTCTCGAGTGAATCGAGCGGGACGGCCGTCCAGCATCAAAGTGACCTGCAAATTTCCCGCGCCGCTTCGCCGACCTACGACCGGCAGCAAGTTCCTTGTGAGTAAAGCTAATCATCATGTTGCTTTGCGTTGGCTCATTTTTTTACGGCTGCAGCCTTCTCCCATCCTTCGGCCCCAATTCCTCAGACCTTGGCGCTACCGACAGCTGCAAGCATTGAATCGTCCTCTTCGAAACCTAGCAAGTTTATCTCGGCAATCTTCAAACGGGATCGCGCCGGCTCTGGTACCGGCATCTCGAAATATGGAAACCTCGACATCCCTTCTATCAAAGCCGCCACCGGATCGCACAACGGTGCGACTGACCGACAGTCATTGGAAAGCCGTGATAGCGAAGGTCCCGAGGATCCCGACGCTGCTACCAGAGGGGTTCCTCGCCCGGAGCATAATGGTGCCGGGCTACAGGCCACTTTGCAGCCCAACCGAGATGTTTCTGGAAAGAAGCGCGAAAGTCTCATGCCGTTCAGCGCCGGTGGATCCCTCTTCCGGAGGCCTTCGAACAACCGTATTTCCACCTTGGATATCCCGGCTGCAACACCGAGGAGCGATCTGCTTGAGACCTCACCTCCAGGCTTTGGTGAACTTGCTAGCCTAGAACCGCCGAGTCTTGCCGAGTCGAGAGTCGATGCGGAAGGATACTCCCTTCCCCCGGCTGGCTACGATAAGCAGCCGTGGGAGCCGAGTGCTTTGGACACAAATCTGGTGGATGAAGAGCAAAGTTACGCTGTGTGAGAGTTTTGCCTTCTGCCTACTGGCAGCAAATGCTGATACGCGACTCTGTGTGTTTAGGCGGGTGAAGCCTCCGGTATTGGCCATAACGCCGACTACGCTGGCGGAGAGCGATGGAGAACGAAAAGCAGCTCTTGAGCGTGTAAAATCAGCACTTCTGTCATCTAAGTCGTCGGGGATGTCGCCGGGTTCGTCGTTGCTCGTCGGAAGCCCTGCAACTGCCGTCACGCGTCGAGGAACCGCGCGCGGGAGGCGAGACGTCCGTTTGACAACCTACAATCCCGCCAACGGGAACGATACCCTTCGCTTCGATATCGTCGAAAAGCAACAAATGCACGACACCCCTGTCACGTCAGGAGAGCTTGTCGTTCAGTCAATGAAGCTCGCGTCGCCATCAGTTACCATGGTTTCAGCGGCCGGCGAGCGAACCAATTCCATCATCTCAACGCTCTCTCCGACCACTCCACGCCGATACGACCCGTTCAGGCACGCCACGACTCCCGGTTTACGAGCTTCCATCGTCGAGACCGTCAATGTCCTTCTTCAGGGCGGAGAAGTGACTCGCGTCATGGTTTCAGGAGAGATTCAGCTGTCGCACAAACCTTCGGACACCTCTGCAGCGCCGCCCGGATCGATCAAGATTCACATCGTCAATTTTGAGCTATTCGAAAAGGCTGCCCCAAATGCTGCGTATCTCACTCCCATTGAAGGAACGGTGGGTGAGTACGTGGTTTCGCCATCTCTTGCGTCCGCTGGTGAGACTGTAACCGTCCTCAAGTACCAGCTGCACATTTCTCCGGGCACTGAAAGAGACTACGCTCCTCTCTTGATCAACGCTTCGTGGAAATGCGAGCGGTCGCTTACAAGGATCATCGTAAATTATTCGCTCAACACCAGCGCGAAGCTTGCCGCCACGGATACTTCGCCCTTTGAAGAAGACAGTATCGGATTGCAGGCCACTATGGAGGGCGTCAGCTTCGACATTCCTATCTCGGCTCCCGTCACCACGTTCCAAGCAAAACCTGCCGCGCAATTCTCGGCGGAACGGGGTCGTTTGTCTTTTGACATCGAGCCACTTTCCATTATGAATACTGCCAACAAAGTGCTGGCTAGTGTCTCGACAGAAACGGCTGCCATCCCTCAGCATATTGCGGTTAGGTGGAGGGTTGGCGGCAGAACCATTAGCACCATCGGGGTTGAGGTTGTCGGTGGTGAGAATGAGGTGGAAGATACCTTGAGGGAGACACTTTCGGGCAAATACCTGGTGGGCCCTTGACTTATGTAGCCCGTCAATGATGTGATTCAAAGTTCAAAAAGAAGACCACGCGTGTCTCAGCTCGGTGTGAACAGACGCTGCGAAGATTGCTTACCGCCCGTATCATGATACACAAGGATGCGACGTTCGAATTCTTGCAGCGGCAAGTTCCAGCGCTGCGCCTGTGTGTCGAGCAAACTCCCGGGATTGAATACTAATACTGATCTCTGAAAGGGAATTTCCTGGGGCTCCATATTCATACTCACCAGTGATGTGATGTGGAGGCTGTCGGCTTTTTTTTTCTTTTGTTCGCCACCACGAGCCGCGACGCCTGCCAAACGCAGCTCGCA
>JASZXU010000286.1:0-26545 GCA_035521515.1 Phenoliferia sp. Uapishka_3 | reverse complement strand
CACGAAAGCTAATGCTTCACTCTGCACCAGCGCGCGCCTCGAGATCTTTTTGACTAGGGCGTTGAAGGGCAAGAAAAGGGGCAGGAAGGCAGCACGGCCGAACCCGGGCCGGCCGTTCCGCTGGCACGTTCGAGGCTCAGGGCTTCGCTTCACCTCTCTCTTCCACCAACACCGCACGTCAATCCTCGTGTCAACTTCCTCTCTACCCTCCAGTACACACGAATGCCTTCCTACAACATCATCTCGCACCCGGTCCTCCAGCATAAACTCACACAGCTGCGAGACGCCAACACTCCCTCCCCCGAATTTCGACGACTCGTGAAGGAGATCAGTACGATCCTGGGTGTAGAAGCGAGTCGGACATTGGAACTGAAAGAGGTGCCAGGCGTGAGTCTCCTCGATTCGAGACCGAGTGTCGCTATCGTATCGACTGACGACGACTCCATCTCTCCTTCCCTGCGCCCCAGCTCCAATCTCCTATTGCTCCATTCACAGGCCAAGCCATCGCCCACCGCATAGGCATTAGTCCAATCTTGCGCGCTGGTATCGGAATGACCGATTGTGAGTCCTTGTCCTTACCCCGCACGAACCTCGATAGCGGTTGCTGATTGCGAAAGCGCACTTTGTCCAGCCATTCTCGACCTCTTTCCGACCGCCTCCGTATTCTACCTTGGTCTATTCCGAGAGAAGGTCTCTCTTCAACCGGTCGAGTACTATCAAAAGCTCCCAGCGCTCCCCACCGTCGACACACTCTTCCTTCTCGACCCTCTGGTTGCCACTGGAGGGACAGCAATCGCCGCTGTTTCCATGCTTGTAAGTCTTCGCATGTACATGATCTCGTGGAGATTGAGCCCTCTTCAAGCGCAATTCAGGGGGTCGCGCCAATGCTTCATATTCAAGACTGACCACGACTTCCTTTACAGCTCGACTGGGGTCTCAAGATCGAAAACATCAAACTTCTTGTTCTTCTAGGATCAAAGCCAGGGCTGGAGAAGGTCGCTGAGGAGTGTCCCGGTCTTGAGATCTACGTTGGTGGCGTCGACGAGCAGCTAACAGCGGAGGGCATGATCCATCCAGGTTTGGGGGATTCTGGTGGTGAGTGTTTTCGTGTCGATATATCTGAACTGAAAAGCTAATCGTTTGAATCTTCATAAGATCGCTTGTTCGCCACTTTGGGGTAGTCACGGGAATCGGATGCTATGAGATAGTAGGTGCCGCTGTGCGCTGTGATATGTAGATGGCGTCTCCAACACGATTCGACATGTCGTGATCTGATGACTTAACAGCCTCGACTAGAAAGTCTTGATCGTGTCGGAGTAATATTGAGCCGCCCGCCCAGTCTTGCTGACAGGTGACGCCGCCTCCAAGCCGCCAACTTTGCCTGTTCTTTGAGCGAGCAGTCTGGCCATCTTCCGCTCCGCTGCCTCAGTACTTATAGTCAAGATCTCTTCCTGATGGTCCTAGAGTCAGAGCAGATATTTTGTAAGGTTCACTTCATGACCTCGTCGCAGCGAGCGCTGGCGAAGCAAACGAGGAAGGACCTTAATTACATACTGACAAAGTGTTAAGCGTAGCATCCACTGATTTCTGTGAAGCGTGTTTGAGGTTCAGCCTCGGGCAAACTTGTTGAAGTTGGGGTTGATCGTCTTCTCGTCCGGCTTCAGGGCTGAAATCGTTTCGTAGTCCCCTCCCAGTTTGGGACCATAGAGCAGCTCCATCGGTTCCCCAACGCCCCATAGCTGAGAAATCTTGATCCACTCCTCGTCGGGCATAAATTCGCAAAGCGGAAGAACCTTGGGGTTCGCCGTAAGGAGTGCGCGGGCTGATTCGGGCGCCTGCAAATTTTCTGAGCGTTAGCTACATACGATGAGCTTGGTTCAGAGCTGCGGAAGCTGACCTTGAATCGACGATCCCTGGGGAACCAGCTGGATTGATATGCAACAGCAACCATCGTCCTAGATGAGCATGAAGTGAGTCGGCAATTTGGAATGTTGCGGACGCAGAAGGCTCACCTGTCTTCGTCAGAGGGATTTGGCATCCCGGCGTGCCAGGTCTGCGAAACTCTAGTCTTCAGCTTGACTCTTTCTCCTTACTCTTCAATCAAGAGACGCTCGCACCCTGGGGTCTCGGAGAAGTACGCTTCCGAACGGCACCCTCACTTGGCAGGGAGGTCTCGTCGCGCGCCTCTCCTCCAGCAAGTCGTGTCGAATGTCGCAGGTTGGTACCGCAGATTCTGGAGACCTCCACACTGTTCGGATGGAAGAGTGGTATTGTGGGATCCTAACCAGAATTCTGATCACAATTTTTGTGAGGAGCAGGTTTTCAGTTGGAGCAAAGCAAAGCAAAGCGAAGTGGGTGCGGCAGACGCCACTCACCAGTCGAACCATTCTCGGGCATAAAGTCCGACAGCAGGAAATTGGCGATAGCCATAAAAGGTGCAGCTGGATGAACAAAGCTTGCATCTTTGTGGATTGGCTGCTTTTGGGTCGTTTGCTTGATAGCGCTTGAGGCGTCAGACGCGAAGGTCAGCGTTGTCGCATCTGAAACAAAGGAAGTCCTTACACGTTAGCTGTGATAAATGGCATACACAACCCACTGCCGAGGTATCCTTCGGCGAGCGATACTACAAACGGATTCTGGTAGACTTGCGGGAAGAGCAAGTCAGGAGTCGCGAGGGGCGGCGCCTGTAAAATCATCCTGAGCATGATGCGACCTCGGTGCGCTGAAATCTGATTTGAAACAAATACCTGTAGGAAGTTGCTGTATTTTCAGAGGATCAGCAGGTAGAAAGAGCGCAGAAATAAAGTATCAACGACGTACCTCTTGATGCCGTGATTGAATTGTGTAGGGCTCGTCTTGAGCTTTTGGATCTCGTTGCCTAGCAAGAAGTATTCGGATTAGTTCCGTGGCACGACTGTAGGCTCCGCGTACTTGTCAAAGTCATATCCGCCCTCAGCTTGACAAGCAGCTCCTTATCAATAATTCCAATCATGACGAGGTGAAGGGGTGGAGATATATAACTGATGTAATACGAGTTAGTGCTTTCTCCAGCAGTAAGACTTGTAAAGCTCATTGATCATTACCTGATGTAATACGAGTTAGTGCCTAAGGCCTATAGTTAGCTACTTGTATACATGGTGATGATAGAATGCGGAAGACTCACTTTCTCCAGCAGTAAGACTTGTAAAGCTGGAGAAAAGCGAGCCTGGCAGGCGGCGAGCGCCAAGTGCGCCGACTCAGGCGTTGCGTCCAAGTTGACACTTCGGCCTCATCTCTCACGGGCTGACCTAAACCCCAACACCCCCCTCAGCCCGACCTAATCGGGCCATTTCCGCACGAACACAGAAAATCCTCCGGTCCCAGTGCCTTCGTGAAAAGATCGGCAGGGTTGAGCTTCGACGCAATGTACGACGGAGCGAATACCTTGTCCTTGATCGCCTTTTTGATGTAGTGGTACCGGATGGCGATGTGGCGGGTGCGCTGGTTGACGTTTGGCGACGAAATCATGTGAATGGCAGAAGTGTTGTCGATAAACAAGGGAATGGCGTCATTAGGGTCGATGAGGCCAAGTTCGTGACCCAGGTACGCGAGAGGTAGCGTCCTTTTAACCACCGTGCAAGCCGCATAAAACTCCGACTCCGAAGAGGAGAGCGCGAGCGGCCCTTGAAGCAGTGAGCCCCAGCTGACAGGACCATTTCGCCAGATGAGCCAACCGGAACGAGACTGCCTCGTATCGATGCAGCCTGCCCAGTCAGCATCGCAGAAAACGACGAGTCCGAGCCCATCGTGGCGGAAAACAAGGCCGAAAGATTTGGCGCCTTGCAGATATCGCATCACTCGTTTCGCAACGAGGAACATAGGTTCTGTCGGATTGTGTAGGTGGCGACCTAGAGACTTCACGGGAACGGCGATTTCGGGGTGGGAGACTTGAAATATCCAATTTAGTTTCGCCACGAGCGTGACGAACTGTTCTTGCGAAATCGACGACAGTGGCGGTCCTTCAGTTGTGACGTAGGTGCCAGCAAGCATAGGCGTCGAACAAGGCGAACAGTTCTCCATCCCAAACTCGACGTTCATGTCCGTGATGTACGATTCCATCGACACATAAACAGAGCCGTCCGTCGCTTTTTCGATAAGTGCGCCGAGGTGCTGTCCTACCGGTCCGTTTTTCGAGAAGGACACACGCTTCGCCAAACCGGCAATGGTTTGTTTCCACAAATCGGGACAATCAGTCGCGCCAAGCAGGTCATCAACGTGCGTAGGCACGTAGCAGACTTTGCCGTCCTGGTGAAGAGCGTAGATGCCCTTGTCGGCGTCGAGACATTTGTAGCCGAGTCCGACGAGGAGGTCCTTGAGAAGTCGCGACCAAAACATGCCGCTCTCGACGAGACCATAGAGGCATTTCTTGAGGAGGAGAATCTTGCCGGCCAGGCGCGCCTCTTCGAGTTCCGGGTCGTTCGACTTAGGGATGTAAAGATAAACGTCGTAAGGTAGGTCCGCTTCGAGATATGCGCCCTTGACGTCGGCCGTGTACAAGGAGAATCCAGGTCGAGCAGATTCGCCAAGGATGAAGCGGACCGACTCTCCTGAGGCGGTAGCCGAATACGACCCCTCCACCAAAAGCGCCTTGTCCTGAAAATTCCCCCCAGCAACCAAACGAACCTTCTGCCCGTCCAAATCTCCGTCCTCATCAAACATCCACTCTCCATCTTCCCCTTTCTTCAAAGCGTAGACAAAGTGGCAGGGAATAGGTTTCACCTGCCCGACTTTTCTATCCACGATGTCGAACACATCCTTGCCCCTCAGCGTAACAAACTCCTTCGCCTCTCCCCCCTTCCACTTCCCGGATTGACGACATTGCATCGCTTCTGTCCACGTTTTCGGCAGAATGGCCCCGGTATCCTTCGCAGTCTTGATCGCTTTAGCGATCCGGACCCGAGCCTGGAGAGCAGCAGGAGCAGGTGCCGGCTGAGGGTCGACGTTGAGATAGGCGGCAACGAGGCCATCCTCATCTTCATCGATCGCTTCCAGCGTGTCGATTTCGTCGCCTGTAAGTCCGTGGTACGCAGGACGAGGAGCAGAAGGGGTGTGGAGAGTTGGCACTCGAGTGCGAGTGCTACGACGCAACGGGGCGACGACTGGAGGAGCAGGTGGAGGAGGGGGTTGGGCGGCCGCAGGAGGTGCAGCAACGGCGACAGGTATGGGAGCGAGAGGGTGGGCTTGAGGTAAGTTCTCGAGCGCGAGTCCATCTTCCTCAGGATCGTAATCGTCGGAGTCGCCGTTATGAAGCACGGCGAAAGGGTTGATGTCCAAAGGAAAGCGAGGGATGGGAATGGTGGGAACGACAGTTGCCGTAGTAGGAGCTGGTCTGTTGATATTTTCAAACGCAGGCATGTCGTCCAGATCGTTTTCCCAAAATACAACGTTCGACGTCGTTCTGATCCGTTGGTCGCCATCCATGAGCATGATCCAACCCGGTCCGAAAGGGTTCATCCCAAGACATCTTCCAGACTTCGCTTTATCGTACTTGATGTGTCCTCGACGCTCGGCTTCGGGAACGTAAACCCAGCCGGGCGTGCCGGGAGCTCGAAAGTCCTTGACATTTGGACGTTTGCCAAAAAGAACCTCGTATGACGACTTCCCTTTTGGATTCGCGACCGAATAAAGGACA
This sequence comes from Phenoliferia sp. Uapishka_3, assembly GCA_035521515.1. NCBI lineage: Eukaryota > Fungi > Basidiomycota > Microbotryomycetes > Kriegeriales > Kriegeriaceae > Phenoliferia > Phenoliferia sp. Uapishka_3. The sequence continues at coordinate 20,874 of JASZXU010000286.1, read as the reverse complement.
CCATCGCATAGGACTGCGTGCTGAATGCAGTAGCCCCAGTACTGTGGCGGTAGACCCGACTCCTTCAGCGCCGCGCCTGCTCGACCCTTCTCCGTGCGATTTCCTCGCTCCGCGACGCCATTCTCCTGGGCAGTGTATGGGTTTGCCAAATACGACGTGATTCCCCGCTGGCTGTTATGAATTTCCCAACGACCGTTGATGAATTCAGTGCCTCGATCCGAATGGATTTCGGCGACTTTGAAGGGAATCTTGTTTTCGATCGCGTTTTGCCACTTGACGAAAACAGGGAAAGCGTCGGATTTCTGCTTGAGGAGAAAGACCCAAGGGAAGTGCGAGTATCCGTCCCGAATGAGCATGTAGTACTCCTCGTTGTGAACGGTCGCGTCGGTCCTGCCGCTGAGGTCGATTTTGATCGACTGGAGCGGGCGCGTCGCTCGATGGATACTGGCATCGCCTTTATGGGGCAGACGTGTCGCTTTGCATGCAGCACACCCAACACAACGATGCTCCTCCGGGATCTCTCCCCCCAGCTCCAACCCATCTAGCAAACCACCCTGCACCGTTCGCTTGAACGTGCTCAAACCCGGGTGGCACAATCTCTTGTGCCAACGCCCAAAGTTTGCCCTTCTCTTCTCCTGAGCCCTAGTCACGACGATCCTGTAGGGAGGGATGGTCGATGAGCTTCTGGTTTTCGGGGTTGGAGTGGTGGAAGGAAGAGGGGTAGCGAGGGGGGTAGCGAGGCTTGCCAATGCAGCAGTAGCACTCACGTTCGAGAGGGTCCAGAATCCGTTCTTGCGGGTGATGGCGAGGGAGATCTTGTTGGGAAGTAGGACGGTTCCGCCATCCTTGATGAGGGTGATGATGGCGCCACGATCGGCGAGTCGCTGTAAGGAGATGATCTTGTCCGACATTTCCGTCGTGTGAACGACATCTCCAAGCTGGAACGAGTGGCCGTCCTTCGACTTGAAATCGACCGTTCCGACGTGAGTGCCGGCAAGAAGCTCCCCACTCTTGATCCCTTCGATCCCGGTGTACTGGACCTTGACTGACGACGCGGTGAGATCGGCAAGGACAGGGGTACCGTTGATGGTGGCTCCCGTGTCGAGCATCCAATCGCTCGTGTCGACCGACCTGGCAGCGTAGACGCGACTAGCGCCGACCGATCGCATCATGCCAATGAACGGCTGTGCGATGTCTCCTTGAGCTGCAGCGCGCTGGATCTTCCTCGCCGTGCGCTTCTGTACGTTCCTGGCATGGTTTGGACCATGCTGGTTCGAAGCGTTCGCGGCGGCGGCGGCGTTGGTGACGGTGCCGGTCCAGGCTGGCGCATTCCGACTCTGAGATTGAACGTCGATGGGGGCGGCCTGGGTGCAATCGACAGCAGTATGATTCGCTCCGCATTTGCGGCAGTCGACCACCTTTCCATCGTTGGTGCACAACTTCCCATCTTCGCGCGTGAAGAGATAGATGTTCGCGGTGGCGCGAAGGATGTGGGCGGGAGCTTGAAGCATGTAGGCTCGGGCGTCGACCTGCGGACCTTCGCTTTGACGGGCGTAATAGGCTCGTGCGTCGGCGGATGCGGCGACCTTCGTCTTGTAGTCGTTCATGATGAGGCGTCGCAGGTCCTCGTACGTTCCATCCGAGCGGGTGTTGAAACCTTGGAGAGTGGTGTCGTAGGAGGATGGGAGGGACGCCTTTAACGCAAGTAGAAGCTGTTCGTCGCTGCATTCCATTCCCATAGCAGCCAAACGGTCGTTCTTCGACTCGAGGTCCAAAACGAATTTCTCGAAGTCGTCGCCGTCGATGAATTGGGAGCGGAGGATGGAGGCGAGGATTTGGTGTGCCTGCTCGCGACTACGAGGCTTGAATAACGATTCCGTCATCGCCACCATTCCAGCACAAGTCGTGAGTCCGACGAACTTGTTCTTAATCCTCTCCGAACAATTCCCGCGATAATAACCAATTGCCTCCGCATTCTTCTCCTTCCAGGCCTTGATCTCTGCTCGATTGATGCAAGCATCTAAGGTATCGTCGCCCGATGCGACCCCCCATAGACTCTTCGTGCTGAGGAAATCAGCCGCGTTGCGCTGGAACTCCTCATAGTTGTCCTCGCCCGTGAGGACGGGACCGAAAGGCTTCCGAGCGAAGGTGTATTCGTCTGGCATCGTATGTGGATTCGAAGCTACCATGGAAAGGAGTGTGGGTGAGTCGGCGGCGTGGGCTGTCGAAGTTTGCGAGTTGTCGCTTGTGTGAAGTGAGCTTGCTTCGGGGGTTTGTCTTACTGCTTGATCGTTGATTAACGGATCGGAGCTACCATGAAGGGGTGGAGATATATAACTGATGTAATACGAGTTAGTGCTTTCTCCAGCAGTAAGACTTGTAAAGCTCATTGATCATTACCTGATGTAATACGAGTTAGTGCCTAAGGCCTATAGTTAGCTACTTGTATACATGGTGATGATAGAATGCGGAAGACTCACTTTCTCCAGCAGTAAGACTTGTAAAGCTGGAGAAAAGCGAGCCTGGCAGGCGGCGAGCGCCAAGTGCGCCGACTCAGGCGTTGCGTCCAAGTTGACACTTCGGCCTCATCTCTCACGGGCTGACCTAAACCCCAACACGAGGAGCCCATCCCGATGCATGAACTCCAGTGCTCGCTGGAGATTTGCACGAGACCATGCTCCACTCTGGAGGACGTGGCCAGACGATAAGCGGAGTTACAGCAAGAGACTTGAGCACACGCACCTGGCGCTCCTCATCGGTGAGCGTGACGACTCCAGGGGTCGTAGGGAGGTTGGGAGGACTAGGCGCCATGCTTTAAGTTTGTTTCAATGGTCGGAGGTAGGGTGAGGAAGGAACGACAGGAGGGAAGTCCTTCCGCCGCTCGGCCGTGATTGACCGGGTCAGACGTCAGCGGCTGAGCCGAGGAGAGCGGTAGCGAAAAACAATAAGCTAGATACTAACCTCCGACCCTTGCGAACTGGTGAGGGCTCGCGAAGGGCAGAAAGGCTGGACTCTAGCTTAGAAAAACAACGTGGGTCGTGAGGACTCCCTTCTGTACCGTACTTGAAAGTTTGAGCACCACAACGCCGAAGCCTTGCCGAAGCTGTCAAACGATGCCAAGAATTCTTCGTGCAACATTTACAAAACCAAAGGTGAGGCGCGCTACAGGACCAGCAGAGGGCGTCTTCACATTCCAAATATTGCAGGCGAGAAAAATATGCGGTACGGAGGAAGCACAAAGGAGAAACAAAGAAAGTGGTCAGAAAAGCTCGTGGGTGGAACGAACATCAAGTTATAGACACGGTCCATTTTTTTCTTTGGTTGAGTTGAAAAGGCCGGAGTTTGGCGTTTACAATGCGTCCAGCGTCGCGTGAGTAAGGAAGGGAGGGAGGCACACGCACCGGCAAGGTCGATTGGTGTAGTTGGTTTATCACGTTTGCCTAACACGCAAAAGGTCTGCGGTTTGAGTCCGTGATCGATCATGAGGCAGTTTCACTGATTTCCGTGAACCCCAGTGCTTCCTGCTTTTTGGAGTCGAGGCGTTTGCGCTTGGGGCCTTTCCAGTACTGTTCCAGTACCACCTTTTTCCCTCCCCTTTCGTTCCTTTCTTGCATCAAGCTTGCCGAGTAATTCGTAACGTGGTAGCGGGGTTGACCCTTTCTTCAAAGGCTGACGAAACGACTGAGCCGTTAAAAGCACCGCGAGGGAAATGAACCAAAGGCTTTCCATGTATTAGACCGAAAAAGCGGGCAGCGGTATCTGCCTGATTGAAACATGCCCTTCCTCCAGTACTCTCCGACTTGCAGCATCGGTAGCATAAGCCAGCGAATACACGACTTCTGACACCCCGCATTGGACGATGCGAATGGCGCATCGCAGACACGGGCAGCTGATATTTGCCTAGGGATCAGCCAGAGAGTACAATGCCCGAAAGCTTGAAGAGACTCACGTGTTGCAGTATAGCACCGCCCCAGGAGTTCCACCTCCGCTGACTCTTTCTCGCCCAACTACTCGCGAGACGCCACACAAAGTCAGCGAGCGGTTCACGCGCTACAGTGTCAAGAAACAAGCAGGAAGCAATTTAGCTCACCTTCCAGAAGCGCATTCTCTTCCGCATGAAGACAGAGACACTCATCCAACCCCACTCCCATAGCCATCTGTGTTCCCTTCTCACCTTCGCCCAAACCATTCCCATAAGAATTACATCTCAAGCATCCTCCCTCATTACAATTCCGTACACCCCTAGGCGTCCCATTGTATCCCGTACTCACAACCCTTCTTTCTCTCACCAGAACGCACCCGACCCGTCTTTTCATGCAATTTGAGCGGAGAGAGGCGAGAGAAGCGAGTCGCATGAAGTAGGCGTCCCACGGTGGTCGGAGGGAGTCGTTTACCGCGGGAAGTGAAAGAGTGGAGAAGAATGGCGCAAAGGTTGAGTGAGGATTCAGGAGGGAGATGTTTGAAAGTTCGCGAAGGAGGGGGAGAAGAGGCTCGGAGTCGGAGAGAGTTGGAAGGGAGGAGGAAGAGCGAGACGGAGATGGAACGGGCGAAGGAGGTTCGTTTGGTCGGAGTGAGTTTGTTGTCTGCTTTGGAGTGGATGGAGGACCTGGTTGGAGGACTGGGGGAGGTGTGGGGAGCTCGGTGGGGCCGTAGAGGATTGCGTCGTCTGCAGCGACGAACTCGTCAAGCGTCAATTCCTCAAGTCCTTTCCGTTGAGCGCTGAATCACACAGCAGTACATACGTAAGCATCCAGTACCTGACCAACGCATGTAAACGTGCGGACTCACGTAGCGACAGCTCTCTTGAACCTAACTCCTAACGGCGCCTGCACGCTCACGATAGCTACAAACGGCCTCTTCGCGTACTCTTCCAGCTTCGTTCGTCTCCTGATATCAGTCGTGACATAGTTCTTCCGCCACGTCTGCGTCACAAAGTCGAGGAAGGCCGAGGAGGATGGAAACGCGAGCGCGTTCGAGGACGCGTCTGGTGGAAGAGACGCCGAACCAAGGTAGACACGTGTGAAGTCATAGGTGTCCACCAGATGGTTGGCGAGTGAGTTCTTGCCGCTCTGCGGCGTACCGAGAACGCAGATGAGCATTTTTAAGTTCGGCGAGGTGGAAGTGTTGAACAAACCGCGCGAGAGAGCTGAAGCGAGGTGCAGCGTCAAATTCTCGGCTCTGTATATTGCAGGAAACACCAGTTTGCGGTAGCAAGGAGCATCCCTAGTTCCTTTGCGTACCTTGAAAAGGCTCAAACAAACGTTCTGTTCATAATAGGTAGGGTTGTCGGCGCCGCGGCCCGGCCAAGTCAGACTTTAGTTTGAAAAAAGGAATATATACTCCTCAAGCGGTGAGATATCTTCAAAGTTAAATCCAGCTATAAACTAGCTTCCATCGTTGAACCAAAGGTGCGTGCGATACCAGTCGCGTCCCCCGGTTATTCATCATCCGACTCCTCCGCCTGCCGTATTCTCTTCCTGATCATCGCGGCGCTCGGAACTCTAACTGCCTCTTCTTCCTCCTCTCCCTCACCATTCTCCGCCTCGTTGACCGCCGCTGAACGCTTCTTTGTCGCCGCTCTAGGTCTACTGACCCTTGGCAGGACCGCCTCCTCCTCCGACGAATAAACGCCACCTCGCTCCACAGCGCGCTGATCCCTTCGTTCCTTCGCGACTCTACGCCGAGAAGCCGCTGTTGACTTTGCTGGTGCTCGACTAGCAGCCGCTTTGCGTTTTGATGGTGCTCTGGTAGGCGACTTTTTCTTCGGCTGGGGGGCTGGCCGAGCCGCCGGTGCGTCGTCGTCGCCAAGAGGGGTGGCAGCTAAGGCGGTAGCAGTCGAGGTAGAAACTTGGGACTTTTTGGTTGACGTCTTGCGTTTCGGTGCTGGACGTTTCAGAGGAGCAGGGAGAAGAACATCATCGTCATCCGAAGGCGGTTCTTCCCCCACCTGCAATTGCTTTTGATTCTTGCGGAAGGACTGGGGTGGTATGATCCATGAGCTTCTTTGATTTAGGATGTAGAGTGAGAAGTCGAACCTGGACCACGTTCTGAAGTCGAGCACTTCCGTAACCCACACGCTTCTCTCGCGGTGCCAGCGGCCCGTTGCCCGCAGACATGTCGAAGCTACGAAGGGTCTCAGTCAGTCGGAAGCCCTGTGAATCTACAGAAGAAACTACTCACTAGTCGCCTAAAGAAGCTTGAATTTTGAAAGTACCCTCCTTGCGCTGATTTTGCCGTCTGATGAGCGGGAGGAGCGCTTCATCGGTCTTCGCAGACGCCCACGACAAGGTGTTTCCCAGGTATCTGAAATCCCAACTTGGAGTAAGGAGCCATCATCAAATTCCTTAGACTCGATAGAGCTTACGTTCGCAAACCATCCAAGTCAGGACCGCCCCAGGAGAAAGCTGTATCATCTTGGTTGACAACAGGATGATAGTAAGCCCGAGCCTGCCAGGAAACACTTTCAGTTGCACTATCCCGGGTCATCGTGCTTCCGGGTTCAAAATCCAACTCACGATGACAGGATCCGGCCACTTGGCGTCGAGTACAAGATTCTTGTGGCCCTTCTTCTGCAAAGTGAGAGACATCAGAGCTCGCTTCAGCGCTTCGACCCGGAGGTGGAGGCAGGCGGACTCACAAACTTCCGCCTGAAAGTCGTCGACGTGTCCTCGGGAGAATCTTTCCCATTCTGTACCATCATCCACCATTCCTTGAACCTATCCAATGGTTTCTCCCCACTAAAATCTTCCAGGAGCTCTCGCGCCGAAACAGGGCCGACTCCAGGAAGGCCCTCGGCATAATCTCCACCGAGTAGGAAAGCCAAATCGACCAAGCTACTTCTTCCGAGACCAAGTTCACGTTCGAGATCAGAGAGGAGGTAGCATTCGACGTATTTGTTGTCGTTGAACATGTTTCGGTAGATCCTTGAGCCGCCGAAGAGGAAGACGTCCGAGTCGTCGGTTACGATTCCGTCGACTAAGTGTCGTTGGAGAAGCTCTGCACATTCTGCTTCGGCTTCTTGAGGAGCGTCGACGTACGGAATGCCAAAGAGAGCGAGTAGGTCCTACATCATCACAAAGTCAGCAAACAGCCCTGCGCTTCGCCTCCGCCTTCGCTCTCACCTTAATATCAAGCGCCATCTGTCTTGTGACCCCATCCGAGTTCCTCTGATCCGCATTCTTCTGAGTCCTCAACCTAGTCACCTCCGCCTCAGCTTCCTGCCTCATCTCATCCAACTTCCGATTCTTAAGCTGTGAAATCATATTCGCGTAATTATCCCCCTCACGTTCCAAGTTCCTCATCACTTCCTCATCCTCATCTTCGAAATCTGGCTCTTCATCAAATGGGTCTGGAGGCTCGAACAGTGGGCGTTGAGTGGTATCGCGTTGAGGTGGAGGCGTTGGGCTCTTCTCCCAGTCGGAGAAAAAGTCCTCCTCGTCTTCTGCCGCTGGGTCTTCGTTTCCGCCCGTAGAATCTTGCTCTTCTTCCACCTCTAGGTTTGATTGGACTGGGACCTCCTCTGAGACCGGTTCCGCGAAAAAGGCGAGAGGACTCGGTTGACGCACTTCAGGCGACTTCGTTCGCTTCCTCTTCCCGATGAAAGCAGGTGGACCCAACGTCTCGGCGGCAGGGATCATCACCACGTCTCCCGCGACAGGCTGGTAATCTTCCTCGACCTGATCCTCGTAGTGTTGAGCGAATGGTGGCGGAGGCGCAGGTCGACTCGGCTCAACCGCCTCGGGAGACCTCGACCTCTTCCTCCTCCTCTTGAAGACCGGAAGCTCTCCATCATCTTCCATTCCCAAGCTCGATTCCAGCCCATCATTCTTCACCTCCTTTGTCGAAGTGAAAGCGACAGGATTGGGTGCAGATTCGGGTTCGGCAAAGTCGCGCGAAATGACTGGACGAATGGGCGATATTGGCGGAGGCGGTCGAGCTTTCGGAGGGGAGGTATCGACAGCTTCGACTTCATGATCCGAGTCTGAATCGGAGGGAAGGATGCTTTCCATTATTGACATGTAGTTGCTGTTGCTGGGTTGTCGTTGAAGAAGGACGGCTTCCATCTCTGGTTCGGAACCAGAGTCAGAAAGCTCGATTGCGTCTGTTCGAGCTGAGAGTGGTGGTGCCGAGGTACGGTTGAAATTGGGTGCATCAGGTGCAGCTGGAGTTGGAGTAGATAAGGTGGGTGCGGAAGGAGGAAGAATAGGACGCGAAGGAAGTAGTCGAGCTGGGATGGAAATATCGATGCCCTTGGACGACAATGCTTTTGGCGCTACGGCGAGGTGGACTTCTTCGAACTCATCTGAATCGTCCGAATCGGATAGAGGCGGTACTGCTGCCGTTGAAGCAGCAGCTGGGTGCGCAATAGGCGGAGGAAGAGGAGGTGGAACCTGGTCGTCCTCGATTCCATCGACGTACTCCAGACTGTCGTCGGAATCTTGACCTGGATCCGCTGCGAAAAGTGTCGAAGTTGCCGTAGGTGCCTCTCGAGTCTCCTTCCCTGCCACATCACCTCCAAAAAGTGTCTGGTTGAGCCAAGCAACACTACTATCCGACTCCTCCACCGCGGCGGTATTGACTGAAGCCATGATGGCGGCTTGCAAGTCTGGATCCAACTCTTCGTCGATAGTAGTTCCTCCGCCGGCTGGCATGAATAGTGAGCCAGTGCTATTTTTGGTAGGTTGATCGAGATAAGGGTCGGGGATGGAGAGTGGGGCTTGGGAAGGAGCGTAGCGAGCTCGAATGGCTTCGATGGCGAGTGCGCGGCGAGTTTCGACGTCGGGTGAAGCTGAACGACTTTTCTTCCTTTTCCAAAAAACAAAAGGGCCAAGTCAGGATTGATTTCGAAGGGGAAGGAAGAATGACTACAAACTCACCCCTTGGGAATAGCGACCTCATCAAACTCATCCGAGTCCGTCGTTCCAATCACGCTCTCATCCGTCGTATCATCAATCACAATCTCCTCATTCCCCATCCTCTTCGGATCTCGCACTCCCAGTACCCACCCTCCACCTTTATCCGCATCTTGCTTAACCAACAAATACTCCCTATTCCTCTCCCCAGCGACCCTCGTCGGTATAGCTATCGAGCTCTGCCCCAACGCATCCGTAACACTAAACAACTTCTGCGTAAGCGTATTCCTCTGCATCAAATTCGTAATTTGCGCTTTCGAAAAATCCAACGGAGTAACGGCCTTCTTCATATTATCGACCCTCTTATGATTAACCTGTCTCGATTTGACTCTCAAATCTCCAATAATCTCATACTTGACATTAATGGGCAAGTTTCCAAAGAATTCAGAATCGATATCGAAATCTTCCGGTCGCATTTCTTCGATGAAATCTCGTAGTTCGGCTTCGGTCGCGATACGAGGGTCGGAAGCTTTAGCGCGAGATTCTAGAGAACCTTCGATGGATGGGAGGGCGTATTGGTCTCGTGGGATGTATTTTTTGGGAGAGATGGGTGCTTCGGGGAGGACGGGCGCGGAGACTTTTCGTTGACGTGATGGCGCGTCCGGGTCGAGGTCGTCTAAATAAACGGCGTTGGAGTCTATTTCGTCGCCCGAGTTTTCTTCTTCGATAATTGCTTTCTCTTTCCCTTTTCCTTTCTTTTGTTGGGATTTCTCTCTGTGGAGTTGATTTTTAGTCCTGCATCTTGTAGAGAGTGAAATGGATGAAGACGCACTTGTTGATAGCGTTGGTGGCGGCTGCAGCGCGAAGTTGAGCCGAGAGTAGCTGCTGAGCAGTCTTTGCGAGATCTCTCGTAGCTCCAGCCTTCCTTCTCTTCCGTTCAGCCTGCACGACGGATGAAAGCAGGTGTCAACAAACCATCACCCTACTTCGCGTCCGCGGCCAACAACAACAAATTAACGGGAACGTACGATAGTCTTCTTCTTGAGCATCGGCGCGTCTCCATCAAAGACAAAGACAGGTTTGATGCCATGAAATAACAGCTTCATAATCCTTCTAAAAGTGCCCACTGCGAGTTGGTGCGATGCGATCATGTCATCAGCCTTGATATTCCAAGGTCTTGTCCGAGGGACAGCGGGTAGAATGGAACATACTGATGTGAGCACCTTGGAGTGGATCTCCAGTTTTCCTATCCCGCATTGCCATTTGAAACTGGTACATCCAAATTGAAGCATCTATGGCGAGACGACGACCTGCGAGAGTCTCGAGAGCGATTGGACGAGCGACGGGTCCTACGAGCTTCCAGAGACCGTTTACACCCATCCCAGACTGGAATGAGTCAAGAAGGAAGTCTTGGCCAGGCTGAGTCGGGGGTTGTTGTTGTTGTGAGATGAAAGATGAAAGACAAGAGAGCGTGACTTGGACCCAACGCGGCTTTACTTTTGACCAACTGGCCGTCATGAGTGAATATTGGGTTTCAAAAGACAAGTACTTTTGCAAGTATTGCAATATTTTCATAGCAGACGATAAGCCAGTAAGTCACAAGTAGTCACCCAACCCTCAACTGATACTGACAACTCCACTCCCCACTCCCTCTTCAGTCACGCGCACTACACGAGACTGGTCTTCGTCACAAAGGAAACTATGAAAGATTCATTCGAGACATTTACAAACGAGGGGCAAGGAACGAGAAGGACAAAGCAGAAGAAAGCAGAGAATTGGAACGAATAGAAGCAGTCAGTACCACTCCCACTCCAACTCCCTCACCAAACTAACCTTGAAATCTATCACAATGAACAGGCAGCAAATGCAGCAATGCAAGCAGACGGTTTCGCATCCACTTCATCATCCTCTACTTCCACCTCCGTCCCACCACCTCGTCGTGCAGCACCTCCCCCTCCTTCCTCTTCAGACCCATACGCAAATTACTCTACAGCAGCCTCACTCGGCTACATAGATACAGAAGTCGATAAAGCAATACTCGAAACAACCGCTCGTCAAAGCGAAGGCACCATCGGCGAATGGCAGAGGGTCATCAAGCCCAAACAAGCTTTCGTTCCCAAACTGCCAGAGGGGTCCGTCAAAACAGAGGAAGAACCCAAACCGGTCCAGGAGGAGGAAGAAGAGCCGGAGAGAAGACCTGGAAATGGGTATTTGAGGGAAAAGACTCTACAACTCTCCGAGGAACTCGAATATGATCCGTCGAAAGTTGCGATTAAATTGAAGAGGAAGAGATTAACACTCAAGGAGGAAGAAGCTTTGAGGGAGGAAGAAGAGGAGAAAGCGAGGGTTAAGAAAGAGGAGGAGAGGAGGGAAAGGAAGGAGAGGAAAAAGGCGGGATATGGGAAGAGTGGGTGGGCGGAGGATATTGATGTTAAGGAGGAGGAGATGCTGATGTTTGAGACCAAGGAGGAGGAGGTTCCGCAAGGCGTGGAGGGTGCGGAGGAAGGTGTCGAGGGCGTCGAGGGAGTCGACGAGAAGCCAGACGTCAAGCCGGTGGTCGTCGCGGGTCCGACGTTCAAGAAACGAAAGGGAGGTGCGGCGGCGCGTGGGAGGAGTAAGGTGTAAACCAGCCTGTTGAGTTCAATCCAGTTTTGCCTTGAAGGAAGCTGTTACAGTTGGACTCGTACGCCTCGCGCGAGGTGCTCGTTCTCGAAAGACTTCGCAGGTTCACGCAGGTTCGTGAATTCGTGAATATTATCGGTACTGTAACGGGTAAATCTACAAGTGTCTGTTTGTTCATCCCCTTAAGCCACGTTCGGCCAATCCTCAGTGCCCCAAGTAATGTCATCAATGCCCAAGTTCGCTACCGAAGTCCCATCGGTCAAATAGTGGTACACTATCTTCAAGCCATCCGAGGTAGACAAAAGACCTGAAGTAGAATCAAACAAAAGCAGTCAATTTTTTGGACAGGCAGGAATCGCCAAAACTTACTTTGTCCACCAGGTCCCTTGATGTCGTCGTGCGACCCAAGGACTAATCTTCCACCTCCACTCAATGCAGCGGTACCATTCTCGTCCTGATATGGCCCAGTGATGGAATCGGATCGAACAACACGAATATTATCTGTGGGATTGAACGCGTAAGTGGAAGTCGACGGCACCGCGCCAACCTTTTCGCTCGTACAGGTTGCGTCGGGACCGTTGCAGCAATTATCCCAGCTCGTGAAGAGGTAGTAGTAGGGTGCTTGGAAATCTGCGGCCGACCGATTCGAGTCAGACCTTCGTTGTCTATGGTGGCGACTTTTTTGACTCACGAATGAAAGAGCCTTCGATAGCGCCGTTGGCTTCAGTCCTGGAGTTCGAAAGCCAATCAGAATGCAGGCTTCGCACAAATAGGATTGGCTGAAAGAGAACACCACAAACCTCTCTGCAAGATCAACCACGACAGAACCGTCGAGCTTGCCGTCTGACGGGTTCAGGGACAAAAGCTTGATGCCTACCGAATGAAAGTGATGAGACCAAATTCTCACGGAAGTGAAGTTGAGAATCACTCACCTGTCCAGTAGCTACCAACAGAGAGGTACCACGCATTGCCTTCAATGATCAAATGTCTGTCGGCGGACTGGCGTCAGTCGTCGACCTACGAAGGAAGAAAATATTCCAACCCGGCTCGAACTCACGGATCCAAAGCGTTCCAATCATGACCGTCATCAGTCGAAGTAACAAGTCCATCATCAGTCCAAGATCCAGGTAATCCTGTCGTGCTCGTAGCCTGAGACCCACACCGAAGCTCGTCAGCGCCGAAACCTGATACGAAACAGATGAAGACACACGCACGAGGAAGATGCCGGATATTCGAGAGCCGGATGAAGAAGCTGCGTAATACATCCAATACTTTCCATTCACGTAGGTCACGTCTGGTGCCCAAAGATCACCATTGGTGACTCCAGTGTAGTGATCCGTTTCGGATGGCGAAGTTGCGAACGCCGTTCCAAGATATGTCCAGGCCTGCCAACTTGCTCTTGCTCAAGACTGATTCTGAGCCTTCACGATAAGGGTTTGCTCACCTTCTGATCAGGACTTGACCAAGTTGGTATAGCAGTGCCAACTGATACGCCTTTTGCAGTGTACCATCCTCCGGATCCGAAAAGAAGGTAGGAACCCTCTGGAGTTTTCACGAGGGTTGGATCATGGACACCGGTGGTATCTCCAGTCAATGAATCCGGATTTGCGTCTCGTCGTACTAAAGACGCGGGTCCGGGAACGTTGAGCGGCATTGATGAGACGGCGGTGAGGAGGGCGAGGAAGGCGACGGCGGGACGCATGACGTGCGAAGTGGGAGGAGGAAATGGAAGAAAGGGAGGGAGGGAAGGAAGGAAAAAGAAAGGAAAGTGTCTGTGGTGTTTTGAGAGAGTGTACAATGGTGAAGGGAAGGAAGCACGAGACGCTCGGATTTTTTGAGCAGGTGGCGAAAGGGGACGTCGGGCGGAGGGGCGGAGGAGACAGTGCCCCTCCCAAAGACTGACTCCTCCAAATGTGATAGCGGTGTACGCACGTATTTTTGGATGACCCGTTGCCAAACTTTAATGAGTTAAAGGCATCTTTTGGAGTTGTGTTGGCGGTTAGAGCTTCTGTCCGTAAATGTGCCAACGGCCGTCTCAGATGATTGACCGATCTGAATTTCACATACAACAAAAACTTTAGACTAAAAAGGAGCTGATTCGCACAGCTTCTTCGAGAAGAAGCCCCACTCCAGGTACCTGTTGAGGAGGCGCCTTCGGTCGGAGCACGAAAACAAGGTTCACGTTGGTGTTCAGGCCCGAGCTCAATATAAGGAGATTTTGTAGGAGATGGCAGCTTTCCCGTTCACCGAAAAGTCTGGGAGAAGGCAGTGACTTTCCAAGAGACGCGCGAACAGCAGGCTCCAAGGCGACCGGTCGCAGAAAATTGTAGTGACGGCTGCTCGCGAAGCAAGGTCACACAATTTCATGTGGGCTTTGTTGGAGACAGAGAATGAGTGAATGACAACACGGACAAATGCAGCTAATCCATGATGGGCCCAAGATGAATACTGAAGACATGGAGACAAATACGAGAGACTGAGGTGGGGTCTATGGGAACAGCAACCTGCCGTCGTCGCCTTTGAGTTTTACAAAAAATAGACGCAGGGCGCGGCGCTCCTGGGGGGTGCTGTTGTTCATCGCATCGAGTGGATTGGCGAGCTGTTGTAAAGCACGTTGGAGTTCGGAAGAAGTCGAGGATGGGTGGGCAACTCGAACACGGCGCCGCCTCTGGTCTATCATGCGGTTGAACATTTCCTCCGAGAAGCGTCGGAATGCGCCTGGTCGGCCTCCAAGCTTGTTGTCGAGCAAGGTGGCGACGGAGAGGAGGTCTTGTTGTTATAGAGAGAGTGTTGGTCCGCGGTGACCATAAGTGTTGACCAAGCACTTCAGAATATTCCCGACTTTCGGGGCCATGTCAGCAGTAGTCCTTGTAAAACAGGAAGCAGAGGAGTCTACGTACGGGAAAATTTGCTGAATTCTAGAACTTTCTTAGTGTCACGGACTGGCATATATATCGCTTTGTACTCCTTGCAAAACTCGACCTCAAGCGCTGTAAGATGGAGAATCTCAGCCCGCGAGCCACACTTCCAGTGAATCTGTCGCCAAGCTCACCTTCAACCATGATGACGAAGGTCTCGCTGGTAAAAAGTATATCGTGTTTTGTCCTCACCTTGGCCAGCTCCTTCTTTTGCGTCTCCAGTTCCGTAGTGAAATCCTTCCGTTGCGTCCCAAGTTCTGTAGTGAATTCCTTCCGTTGCGTCCCAAGTTCTGTAGTGAATTCCTTCCGTTGCGATGTGAGTTCCTTCTGTTGCGTCGCCACAAGTAGCAAGATCCCTGCGAGCTGAGCCTCTAATTGCGAGAAACGTTGCTCCGCTTCCATTTGCTGTGTCTGTAGTAGCAGTTAGCAAAGGCATAACTTGTTCGGGAGAAAGAAGCGTTTTTCACCTTTTTGAGTGCTCGACGAACACCGCGCTTCACATCGTATACGCGAACTTTGCCAGAGTCACCTTTGAGAAGAGTGATCTCGTAATCTGCGTCAAAGTCTCCGGACTGGTCTGCAAAGGGGTTGTTGTCGTCCTCTTCCCCTGCGGCTACTGAGGACGCGGTGGTGAGGATTTCAATCAATGCGGAAGAGCTAGCGAGTTTGGTTTCTATGGTGGTCAGCTGTGTCTTGACGATCGCCAGGCTTGTCGCGGACACTTTCTTGTCCTCGGCAGCGTTGGCTTCGACGGTGGCGAGCCGTGTCTTGATTGCCGCGGACTCTTCCTTGTCCTTTTCCCTGGTGCTGACAAGTGTCCTCTTGAGCTCCATCAACCATGTAGTAATCCGCTCTTGAAATTGTGCGGTTCGATTCTGGTGCCTATGGTCAGCAATTTGGTCACGTTTTGAGCAGCAGGACTTGACTCACTTCGCGGCGAGAGTTGCGATTGATGTCAAAGACTTGCGCTCGCGGCGACCCAGGTTCGGGCAACTAGACCAGATAGTCCCAGTTACTCAGTTCGATATTCCTGACATGTCTGCCAGGATGTTTTCGACTCACCTTCTGCTGAGCGCGGAGAGCATTGTGTCTTGCCTCGCGCGCAACTCGTGAGGACTCAGTGTCCGGAAGAACGACGACGTAATCTGATTCGCCATCGCCCGACATATCTAGGGAGGGATTGTTTGCGGAAAGAGAGGATGGGGCAGTATATATGAAGCGTGACCGGTCTCGGAGTGTTGGAGTTGGGGAGTCGAGCGGCAATGGGGAAAGAAGAGAGAATGGTCATGAGGCAAAATGCTGTCAGATTCCAGTAGAGCCATTTGCACGTGAAGAGGGTATGAGCAAGGGGGGACCGCCGACTTGTGCTCCAACCATGAGCATGGGTGTGCGAAAGTCTGCAGGTAAACCACTTTCAGACGTGCGAAAGTGCAACCAGAACTCGGCCGCGAAGTCCGTTTTGCGGAGTTCGGTAGTCTGCAAACGGTAACTTTGCAAAAATGGGTCGCTACTCCGTCGTCACTTCCTCCAATGCGTTTCTACCAGGTCGAAATGGACCTCACCCAGCGACCCTTGAGATTGACTCGAGCTCCGGCAAGATTACGGCGGTGCATAACGGCGTGAAGCCACTCTCAGCCTTCCCCGGCCTCTCAGAGGACAGTTACCTCGACTTGCGCGACAAGTGGCTCCTTCCTGGCGTAGGTCTCGATATTTGAATCAGTTTCGCGTAGTCGTACTGATGTATGCGCGCGTCGAAGCTCGTTGACGCTCACGTTCACTTGAACGAGCCTGGAAGGACCGAATGGGAAGGTTTCGCTACGGGAACAGCGGTAAGCTCTTCCATTTTAATGGAAGACCAGATTCGGGAACTTAGTTTGCTCTCGAACACAGGCTGCCGCGTCCGGAGGTGTCACTACTGTGATTGACATGCCATTGAATGCCATTCCTCCGACAACAACGGTCGCAAACCTGGGGGAGAAAGTGGCAGCCTCGAAAGGGCAATGTAGAGTGGATGTTGGATTCTGGGGAGGTGTTATTCCCGGGAACGAGGTCAGTTTTTGCATCAATCGAGGTGTGTGCGGGAGGCGAAATCGGAGTCTGAGCTACTTTGTCCACAGAATGATCTTGTGCCGCTGGCAAAGGCTGGTGTGAAGGGCTTCAAATGCTTCCTCATCGAGAGTGGTGTCGACGAATTTCCGTGCGTCACCGAAGAGCAAGTACTCATCGCAATGCCGAAGCTAGTCGTACGCAGTCCCCATGCCCTGCCCACGGGACTACTTCTCACCAGCAAGTTCCCATGACCAGGAAGCATCTTCCCTCTTCCTTTTCCACGCCGAGCTTGATGCCCCTGCCGCTCCTAATCCCCTTCCGCCATCCGACCCCTCTCCCCCATCCGACGCCTACTCGACTTTCCTTTCCTCCCGCCCAGAATCATTAGAAACTACAGCTATCGCTCTCATTATCCGCTGTGCGGAACAACATCCAACTCTCCGAACCCATATCGTGCACCTCTCCGCCGCATCCGCCCTCCCTCTCATTCGCGCCACTCGCGCGAAAGGCCTCCCACTATCCGTCGAGACATGCTTCCACTACCTTGTACTTTCTTCTGAGCAAATAGCGAAGGGAAACACTCTCTACAAATGCTGCCCACCAATTCGGGAGGAAGTGAATCGAGATGCGCTTTGGGACGCTCTTATCAAGGGCGATATCGACTTTGTGGTTTCGGATCATAGTCCTTGTACAGTCGAACTGAAGAGGTTGGAAGATGGTGATTTCATGAAAGCTTGGGGTGGTATTGGAGGATTGGGACTTGGGCTCAGTTTACTTTGGACGGAGGCGAACAAGAGGGGAGTTGGGATGAGCAGGGTTTTGGAATGGGTCGCGGAGAAGCCAGCGCGGCAAGTGAGGTTGGAGGAGAGCAAGGGTTCTTTGAAAGTCGGGGCCGATGCGGACTTCGTTGTCTTCGATCCCTCAATCATCTTCACTGTTAGTCTTATTTTATCTGCATAGTGAACCTTTGCTCACGTTGAATTGCTTGCAGGTGAACAAATCTGAGCTCCACTTCAAGAATCGGGCAAGTCCATATGGTACGTCGTTTGTGCTTTTTGTTTTGACTAGCAAAGGCTCACACCACCTTTCCCTTACAGAGGGCCTGAAGCTAACAGGCGCGGTTCAACAAACCTACCTTCGAGGCGAGAAGATTTACGACCGAGCCACCGGGTTCGCAGGCTTAGTGCCATCCGGACAGCTGCTCCTGTAAATTCTACCCTCGACGTATTCATAGTCTCATCACTCTGGCAGTTGGATCTCGGCTTTCTTCAGCGAGGGCTCAACGCAGCAAGATGTGAAGAACTCGAACTACTCTACATTTGTTTGCATTTACGACTGCTTCCCTACTATGACTCTTCCATCTCGTCGTCCTCATCACTCGAATCCTCGTCATCCTCATCAGGCTTGGGACCGACAACAACGTTCTCGAGTGGGTGCTCTTGATCAGCACCGCTCCAGCCATCACAAATAAAGTAAACTATCAAGTTGTGGTTTCTGTAAAGATGAAAGGTTAGCGATAGCAACTGGAAGAGTCAAAAGGAATTGACGAACCCTTCTGGCAGGGCAACCTCGAGCTTGACTGATTGCTGTCGTGAGACAGTGATTTTCTGGGGTGGAGACAGAATAAGCAAAGTACGCAAAACCACAGAGAGGAAGGAAAACTAACCTTGACCGCAAGAAGGGTCTTGGTCGAAGGCTCTCCAATGACCACCCACCATGCCTCACTCTTCTTCGAAGGGAAATGTGGGGCGGGAATGACTTGGTTGACTTCGTCGTCCTCATCAACTTCGCGTTCCAGGTTGACCTATCAACGAGCCAAGTTTAGTTGAGTCTTGTTTTAGATCTTCGAAAGGGACTTACGGTGACCATGAATGGAACAGTTCCCTGAAGCTCGGTAGGGTCCTCCACCTCGTATGTAAGCTCAATGGACGGGCTGCACGACAGAAAGGATCTGTCAGTTTTGAGAATAAAGTGTTGAGGGGATATCGCTTACTATGCGTTGCAGACCTTAGCGACATCGCGCATCTGACGAGCGTCCATTTGCAAGATGCTGTTGCGTTGGTCGTCCTCGAGCTCCATGACATCGTAGACAGACTTGACTCCAGAGTCTGTACATCGCTTGATGACCTCAGATGTGAAGCCGGGAATCTGCTTAAGGGGCGAATCGGTGTCCCACATGGCCTGAACACACATCTGCGAGAGCTCCATGGCGCCGAGAGCGTTGAGGTGACCGTCGGAAGACATCACGTCAACACAGGCCGAAAGAAGACTGCAACAGAGAAAATAAGTACAAGACTCTTCCTTTCGGTGAAACGAGAAACTCACCCTAGAACCTTGCCCAAGATGATAGCCTGATCGGCGGCGAGGTCGGCCGGGAGATTCAATCGAGAGAAATGCGCCTGAAGCAAGATGTTTGTCTTGAAGCTCGGTGACTCATAGTCGACGTCCGTAAGCTTGACAGGCACCCGCTCGTAGACCTTACGCAAGAAGAGGTCCTCGTGGTGGCGAATGGGGATGTGTTCGAACTCGGAGGCTGCTGAAACAATCTCAAGAAGACCCTTCAACTTAGTCTTCGCCGTCAAGGACGAGCTGAAGATGTCGACGGTGATGTAGTTGATGTTGTAGTAAGCCGCGATCATTCCGAGGTTAAGCGCCACGGTATCCACTGTGAGGTTGTGTTAGGAAGAAGGGTTGTGAAGTGGAATCAAATGCCGGCTTACTCTCTTTCTCGACATTGATGGCCTTCGAGTTCTGGAGGTCGTTCAATGTCTGCTCGACGAGCTCAGACAAGTGGTCACTCAGATGAGTGTGAGTGGTGCCCTGCATGTTGTAGTAGTTGGCGTTTGCCACCAATCGGCGGTACATCCAGGTCCAAGTGAGCCAATCGACAGCGTCCCTACGGCAAGCAGGGTGTCAGTAAGGGCGAGGAACGAGTATTAGGCGAGTAATGCGTACTGCTTATTCTCAATAGTCTTGGTGACAATCTCGGCGTTGAAGTGGTCGTGGAGCGATAAGTGAAGGTGGGACTCGATCGGAAGTCCCTCGTTGAGGAACTTCTTGAAGAAGTCTTTCCGGACCTGCGGGGTGAGGGGCAAATCAGCTTCGAGCCCAGTCTCGCGAAAGTGTAGGGGCACTTACCTGCTGGCACATGAGGACGCAGCGACTACTGGTGTCATGCGACGGCCGGCACGCCCGGCCCATCATCTGGAGAACGTCTGTGAAGGGGTAGTCGACATATCGGTGCTCCTTGCCTTCAACGAGAGCTGCTTTAGCACAAAGGACCAAAGCATGAATGGAGAAAAGACGAACCTTCAAAGGTCTGCACACCCATGATGATGACCATGTAGGCAGTGAGTGGGATGCTCCATGCGGTATCCTTGGACGCGACGACAACCTGAATCGCTCCGGATTCGAAGAGGTGCTCGACGATGCGCTTATCTTGCTTCGAGAGAGCCTCGTGGTAGAAACCAATTCCGGAGGCGAGGGTGACCTTGAGGTCGGGGTCCGTAACGTGTTCGAGATGGGGAGCAAGCTCGGCCGCATCGATGTTGAGGAAACGGCTCTCCTCTTGGTCGGCGGTGCAATATAGAAGGATGTCGGAGGCGGAAGATCGGCACTGCTTCCTTGAGGGAACGAAGCAAAGAACGGGGCGGTCCTCTGCGTACTCGACGATGGCGAGGTAAGCAGGCTTGGCCATTTGGATCATAAGGGAAGGGAAGTGGGGGACGTTAAAGCTTTGGATGTGGACCTCCATCGGCAGTGGTCGTGCTCCGGGCGAGAAGTTGAAGATAGTCTGAGCGGTGGCGCCCATCCACTCTCCAAGGTCGCGAGCGTTAGCAAGCGAGACTCCAAAGGCGACGATACGTGTCTTGTTCTCGGTCTGCACGGCGACGTATCGTGTTCGCGATACGATGACTTCGTAAGTCGCACCGATCTCCCCACCAATAAGCTGAATCTCGTCGGCGATGAGGAGACCGATCGTCTGAACGTTTTTGCGCTGTTTCCATCGTCGAGAGAGTAGGTCCCATTGACTTGGAGTGCAGACAACGAGATCAGCCTTCTCGAGGAGGCGAATGTCGGAACTAGTCTCGCCAGTAAGCGCAACAATTTCCTTGCCGCCCTGGACTTCTCCGAACTTCAGCTTCCATTCGGAGACACGAGCGTCGACGACGTCCTGGAACGGCTCGATGCAGACAGCACGGGCGGCCTTGGGTTGCGACCATAATCGAAGGAGAGCGAACTCGGCGGCAATGGTCTTGCCACTACCAGTGGGAGCTCCAACGAAGACGTTGTCGTTGCTGGCGTACAACGCCTGGAAGACCTGGGTCTGGATCTTGTTGAAGGTGGATATAGAAGAGGAATAGATGGCCTCGAACTCTTTGTTGTGAAGGGCGGTGATGGGGAGGGGCTGGAGGTCGAGGAGGGTTGTTGGG
>JASZXU010000285.1:0-26605 GCA_035521515.1 Phenoliferia sp. Uapishka_3 | reverse complement strand
CATCATCACCACCCTCCCTCCCCCTCTCTCGCCGTAGTATACGAACCCTCGTTTAGTGGTCGTTATTAGTCTTTAGAATGAAAAAGCGAGGCCCATACCTAATGACAATAATGTTCGAAATTGGAACTCATATTCAGTACATATTCTTTCCTCCCAGACCACAGGGAATGACACGAAGTGACTACCCCCAATGATCCGTCGTTTCGTTTGCATGTGCCACAGCCTCAACAACGGATGCTGCAGTGAGCGCAAAAGACCGTTTGCTTCAGAGTTCTGATTATAGGCTGAACTTAAAGCACATTTAGGGTTCAACAGGTTCCTTCTTTGAACCTGAAGAGATCTAAGTGTGATGAGACACGGAGGGACCGGCCGAAGAGTTGTTGACCTCGGTGCGCCCAGGCCTGCCTCGCCCTTGGGTTCCGACAGACCACATCGACGTCTCGTCAACTGCCCGATACAAAACAAGTAGTCCCGGAAACCAGGATCTTTCTACGCGAATCGTCCTCCCACCGCTGCTGTTTCTTTCCGACTTACCACGCTCTCGCACATTGACTGGGTCACGCGTACAGACGGCTTGACCTCCTGGCGATGTTTCAAATCATCTCCAGGCTCGTATGGTATGTTAAAGACATCTAGGAGACCTATGTAGCTGTCTGCTGACTTCTGTCGTCGCAAGTGTTACGGCTGCGTTTTGCTATCCAACTTACGCCAGCTACAAGGTGCGGCAACGAATCGCCTCTTTCTTACTCCAGATCTTTTTCTTGCCTTTATCGCTTCAGATGGCGGGGAAGCGTGGAAGGGGCGAGAGCCAAGAGAGCGAGCAGACGTTTCAGCGACTTGATTGCTGACCCCACACTCGCAACACAGGCCATCAAATCGAATGAATTGCAGAAGCTCGAAGTGTGGCTAATGTACTGGGCGGTCATGGGCACCATCATGGCTCTCGAGTCTACGGTCGAGTGGATTTTCGCCTGGTGCGCTGCTCATCCCGCTCAGACTGCCAGTGGCGGTTTATCGCCGCGCCGTGGGCACCGAAGGAGCTAACCCTCTGTCTTTACCCTGCCTCCAGGTTCCCCTTTTATTATGAATTCAAGACGATCGTCATTCTCTGGCTTACCTTGCCGCAGATACAAGTACGTCTCGCATTTTGGTAACCCAGGGAGACCGCTGCCTGATATCCTTGTGGACAGGGCTCCACGTACATCTACGTCGCACATGTACATCCCTTCCTCGCTTCACACGAGGAAGATATCGATGCCGCTATTGCCGACGCAAAGGTCCGCGCAAAGGCGGCTGGGATCGAGTGGCTGAATAAGGCGGTCCAGCGCCTTCGGCAGGCCGTCATTGGCACTTTGGCTGTACGTCTTCACTCCTTCAATTGATCCAAGTCACGCTCATCAATTTTCCTTAGCCGCAACTCCTCGACGAAGCACCTAATCCCGAGCCTCCAGCACAAATGATCCGGCATCCACCGACTTTCAACGACCCCGCCTCCGGAGCGACTGCTCAACTTTACAACATAGCCGGCAACGTCATACGAACCTATGGTCCCGCTGCTGTTGCCGCTGGTACTGCCCTCCTCCATCCAATGAACGGTCGCATGCCGCAACCGGTTCGTGTACCTCCAGGACCTCCCGCGAGGGACGATGGCATGAGAGGCTTAGGAGCTGGGAATGGCGAGCGTCCCCGGACCGCCAGCTTCCCCTCTTCGTATTACTCTGGAAACGAACGCTCCCAAGCCGAAAGTTCTGGACGCGCCAGCTTGACAAAAACCCAAGCCCGCCTACGAAGAGCCGAACTCGAAGCACAAATTGCCGAAATAGAATCGGGCCAATCACCCTCGTCTTCATCTTCGTCCTCGTCGGCGTCGTCTACTCCTCCTCCAGGAATGTCCTTTCATCCTCGTTCTGTCTCTGCTGGCCCATACGTCGGCTCTGGCACCGACTCAGCCTATATCCCGAGGGACCCCGTTGCGGCGCGGATCGATAGATCATTTGTTGGTGGATATGGCTTTGAAGAGATCGGGAGGGACGAGTTGGGAGATTATCCGCCAATCCACGCCGCCGCTATGGACCCTGGGTCAACGAGTCCTGGGGAAGCAAAGAGGGGAAGCTGGTGGTGGTGGGGTCAGCAAGCTGGTCAATCAGGTTACGCGCCAATCGTGTCGGAAGAGAAGAAGGATGTTTGATCCGCATCTTCGCCTTCATTGGACGGCGCTTCCCCACCACCTACCCAGGACTTTTACTCCCACTATCCCACTCAATCCCCTCAACCATATCTTTTTACCTCCCGCGATCTGGTGCAGGGCTTTTTCTTCTTCCCTTCCGCCTCCCCTTGCGCCTCCTCGCCTTACCTGTCTGTATACTCACTTTGCACCCTGTTACATCTCGCCTCCTCCCTGCCATGTTTGTTTTCGACTACGATGACTCTGTTCGAATCAATGTCAAAATTCCCGTGGTTCGAGTCGTCGCCTTCAAGCTGCTTCGATCTACTGGCCGAGAATTTTGAAGTCTGGCGCCTCTCCTTTGCTGCCTTCCCAAGCATGTTGGCATTCAAGGAAGTTGAAGCGGTCAACCCTCTAAGCCGGCTCCGATGCTCCTTTGATGCTGATAGTCGGTTTTGCTTTCTTGACCTTCGAAAATTTTCGCGTACGAACGCACTTTACGATTATCTTGAACGTCTCGCTGATAACAGAGTATTGCCCTGGTTTGAACGTTCACTCGATGGCGTAGCTTAGATCGTTCAAAACAAACCAGAAAAATCTCACCGTGATGAGCTGAGTTTTGGCAATGTCCATCAGGCCATTCTTGCGTGCCCAGCTCACGATGTGGATTCTCATGCCTTTTCCACTGATTCTTGGACTGGAAAGAAGGGTGTTCGGGCACATTGAAAGCAAAGTTTACTTTCTGCCCTCGCACTTGGACTTACGTGTCCACGGAGCTCATTGGACCGTTTCCCGGCAAACTGATCGTCGAATGGCACTTGCACTCGACTTGGCGAGTAACATGAGCTCGACTCATTCCAATTTTCGAGAAGTAGATGTAATCTCACTTGAATCGGAGTGTTTTCTACCATTGGCGCTCGGGTGGCTTTGGCCATCTCCTTCGTCAGGCCTGCCATCACGACCTCGTCCTCCTGAAATTTCAGCGACTTGCTTTGCAGTGATGTTGACAGCGTTCGGACATCCCAGGTAGATGAACGTGAATCAATCGCTCAGTCAAAAAGGACTATCCCGAAAGTTGACAAACCCAGACTCCAGCACAATCTCCTTGACGCTCAGCTTTGACTATCGTGTCCTTCCGCCCTCCGTCTGAAGGACTTTGGTTAACTGTTTACTAAGAATCTTCATCCACATCCACAGAAGACATCACCAAGCTAAACTAGACCAGCCGTCCGTACACATTCTGGAATTGAGAAATGGTACTGTTCGGCTTTCAGGCTTGAGCTCAGCCGAGTCAGTCTGAGGACGAGAGCCTTAGAGAAGCAAAACCGTGCAGGCAGGCGTGTAGCCATGGCGAGTGTCGAAAGTAGTCTTCCTTTGCAGTACCGGATCCGTACTGGACCGCAACAGTTTTACCACTTCATAAGGCTTCAATGTCCGCGGAGCAGGGAGCCGTCAACGAGCCCTTCGACTAGATATAGATAGGAACCCTGGTTGACTTGGGACTCACAGGTTGCAGCACACAAAACAGATCAAACAGCAACACATCACAATACAGTACTTATCAATCTACTGCGAAGCGTTCCCATCGGCACTCGACCTAGGCTCTTCGACAGCCTACTGCTTCGCCTGCGCCTCCTCAAGTTTTTTGTCTCCCACAATCTCCTCGTCCGGCATAGCTGAGATCCGACTCCACATAGCGAGAGCCGCATTTACCCTCTTCCCAACGTCATCCACGCTATCGCCAGCCTCGAGCGCATGCTTCTCATCCCACCACCTGGCCAACGCACACAGAGGTGGGTCCTCTCCACTCGCCCTCTTCAGCCTCCCTTCCAGAAATCCACCCTGCTGTACAGTTCTTCTCTGGTCTTCCTCTCGAAGCCCGCGATACTTCTCCAGATCCTTGTGATATTTTGTATCCCACTCCGCCCTTTTCTTTTGCCACTTGCGAACCGGACCTAAGTGCGGCACCCCAAGCTCATCCCTAGACATCACACAGCCAGGAAGTTGCTCTGCTGGTTCCATAGCGCGAATTTTCCCAGCTGGAGAAACTCGTTCGCGGACCATGTGATTGACGAAGGCGGGTTCGTGTCCGGTCACGGTAACGAAGTCGGAAGGCTTGAAGTTTTTGTCCGCATCGTCGCTGTCGATGGATGAGGTCTCTGATTCCTCGTCCGAGTCGAATTCGTGCTCCTCAGCGTTCGCCGCTGCCGCGTCTTTCGGGTGGAGGTGGCCATGATGGAGTGAGGAGGCGGCGGAAGAGGAGTGCGAGGAATCGGGATTGGGGTGAGCGAGTCGATCTTGCTTCTTTTGTGCGGCAGTGAGTGCCCAGATTCCGAAATTTGCGGCAGATCTGTCACGAGTTTCTCAGCATAATGTTGCATGAAGTGTTTTGCGTTCGCACCTGTACATGTACTTCGCAGGTTTAGTGATGGAAAGAGTGGGGGTGACATGGGCACAGTTGTCGAAAATGCTGAGGTGGACCAGCGTAGGCGGATATTGAGTCTCGAGTTTCACTTTTTGATAAGGGTAGGCCTGGAGCGTCGCCTGCGAAGGTGGATAGGAAGATGGCGAAGCAGCCTTGTGCGCGATGTAGATGATTTCGTCTCGAAGAAGTTCCGAAGAGCCTCCGACCTATATTCATGTCGCCTTATGAGCGGGTGGGAAAGGATCTCATAAATAACAGGAACGCACGACCAACATGGGCGGCAAGCCTCCGAGGTTGCCTTGATTGACGGGACTGACGAGAGGATGCGATAGAAGAGTATTCGGACAGTACATCTGTGGTCATCCGAATCAGGAATCTTTGTTTCGCATCGTGAGAGTTGAACGCACCTGAATCTGATCATCTAGTAAAACCTCGCCCTCACCCTTCGCAAGCTCGACCATAATGCTGTTCCCCTTCAAGGGAGGCCATGCGATGCCTGGCCGGTAGTGAAATCCAGCAGAAGGGATGTAATCTCCCGAATCGTCCTCGAATACACTGGGAAAAGAGTGGGCTGAAAATGTAAGACATCAGTTTTCCATGTCGAATGCGCTGTTTCAGCAAAAATGGTGCACACCGAGGTCGACCCAAGGACTGATGAGGGTGGCACCGGCAGGAAGCGGTAGCTTCAAGTCACGGAGCATGACAAGGAGGGAGACAACTGCGCCAGCTCCTGCTGAGTCGCCAGAGACGATGATTTGGGCAGGGTCGACAGCAGAGTGGGCTGCGCCGGGTGGTGGGTTGATGAGGAAAAGGTAGGAAGCAAGAATATCCTGAAGGCCGCAGGGAAAAGGGTACTGGGGTGCGAGACGGTATGACGGCTGAGAGTGAAGGCGTCAGCAATCATCTTTCGAAAGCTGAGGGCTGCTTACAGCGAATGCCCTGGCGCCAAGCTTGCGAGCGTGACGTTGAATCTTTGCAGGAAAATTAGCACATTCTAAAGTCTCAAACTGAAAGGCCTCCCACCTGGTAGCGGTGCGTCTCGAGACTGCTGAAGAAATATGCTCCACCTGCATAGATTCTATCTAGATCAGATTCGGACACTTATAATTTGCTCGGAGGCGACGAACCGTGAACATAGAACAGAATCCGCTCTGGAGGTGCAGGTCCGCGCTTGATTACATCTTTCTTCATCTGATGACATGGAATTTCAGTCTACGCTCAAATCAAAGCGTTCAGACTCAAAGGGGACGCGAAGAACGCCAGCTCACCTCGATCCACTCTGCCGTCAAATCGCGACCTCTGATAGTCCACCACTTGCGCCCTCCGATAAGCTCGATACCGTTCGGATCCTGCTCCAACTGTATCCTTAATAGCCTGGCCGCTTCATCTATGCTCTCGTTCGGAATCGTGACGACCTGCTTGACCTGTATTGTCGCGTTGCGAAGGTCAGCACGAAGAACTTGAAGTCCTTGGAGTACATGCGATCAACGTACAACCCAGCTAGGACTCGGTACATGATTCGCCGTAAAGTGCTGAAGCTCCGAAACTGGATGGGTGGATGCGTAGAGAAGGAATTTGCGGATAATAGCAAGTCCTGCGATGCAGCCCGAAAGCGGCTTTAAGCACCGCGGCGGCGTGGTTCAGAGAAAGACACGCACCTTCGTCGTAGGCGAGCTGGGATTCGGGTTTCCCCTTGATAGCACGTCTCTTCTTGTGACTAAGGAAGTGTTTGACGAAGACAACAAGTCCGACTGGCGCAGTCTTCAAGCCGATCCCTGCAGTGTTGAGGACCCTGAGTGGTCAAGAATAAGTCAGCAAATGTGGTGCCTGCGGAGCCGGGGATCAATCGTGGATAGCTGTGGATGCAGACGGTACTGAGTCCCTATCGCTGAGTGATAGCGCCAGACAGTTCGTGTTGAAATCCCCCTTTGCACAGGGCAGTTTTCCTCCTTCCGATCATGACTCTCGATGACTTCACTGAAAGGGAAAGTATGGCAAGAGCTAGGGAATGCTTACATGTTGTTGGAGCGGAAGGAGGGAGAGCAGCAGCGCCCTTCCAGACGATCACCCGCCCCGCGACCCGAGCGACGTCACAATGTGTTCATCTTCCGAAAAAAGAAAGTGCTCGACCAACGCCCAGTTCTTCGTTATTTCGTATCCTCGAGGTCTTATCAATAATTCGGAGTAACAGCAAGAAAAGGGAGAGCCATTGGGTTTTTCTTTGGGAGGGAACAGATATGAAGAAGCCCCTGACAGCCCCTATTGATGAGGAGACCCTCTTCTTTCTGTCCCGTTGGGCCTCCACCTGCGCACATTTGCACCCTTTTATTAGGGTTCAGCAGCTGGCGTCTCGTCAGTTTTATGCTTACCAGGCTGCGATCCTGGACATCCCCTTCCCTCAAATCAGCGGCACTCTCATCATCTCGCTGCTCCTTTTGTGGCACACGACTCGCACAGTCTCCGACTGCCACCACTTCGGACATCAAAGGCAAAAGCGTGCTTAGAGTAAGAAAGCAGATGCTAGGGTGCCCCTCACGAATTACAGCTGACGCCCTTTTGACAGCCCTCAAACTCGAGCCGTTCGTATTCAACCGCCGCTAGACTTGCAGAAAGCATACCGCAAGCCGCTGTAAGCTCTGCCAGACCTTCTTTCACTGTTTTCCAGAGCTACTGGGCTCACTCTTCAAAAAACGGCAGCCTTTCGACTCCCCCTCCACGCTCGACCAATTCTCCTCCGCCCTCGCCGCGTCGAATCTCAAGGCGACGGCAAAGCACATCCAGAACCTCACTCCCTCAGACCGAGCAAATCTTTCACGACAAACCTTTGATTCCGCTTTCTCCCTCTTTGCGGATCCCCCCGACCCTACTGTCCACCGCCGGCGGATCGCATGGGGCAACCTCGTTTACCTGCGAGAACTAGCGGCCGAGCGAGGATGGACTCTGTCCGATGACCAAAATCGGGTCATGTTTGAAGTTGGGGTTGACATGGAGGAGAACAGGCCGCAAGTTGTGCCGACCTCGGAAACGCAACGAGTGCAGCAGCGCGGCCGGCACCTGAGAGAATTATGGGAGGAGGTCATCCATCTCCCTCGTAGCACAGGCCAGCAGCTGGAAAAAGATGCGCTTGTGCTGGAACGGCACCGGCTGTCTGGCATCCGTCACGGGAAGACTGCTCTCCGCGAAGCTGCCGGGCTTGCATCGCGCGCTAGAGCAATCGTCGAACTCGCTTTTCCCGACCCCACCACCATCCCTTCCCTTACTCCCGACTCCCGTCGACTCTCCCGCCTATTCTCCAGTGATCGCACTGCCGCGCTAGCTCACCTTCACAAAATGCTCGATGTTGGCCGAGTGCCCGCCGTCCAGTTCATGAGGCAACAAGTCCTCGAGGAAGATGGTCGGACGGACGAG
Source organism: Phenoliferia sp. Uapishka_3 (assembly GCA_035521515.1). NCBI lineage: Eukaryota > Fungi > Basidiomycota > Microbotryomycetes > Kriegeriales > Kriegeriaceae > Phenoliferia > Phenoliferia sp. Uapishka_3. The sequence continues at coordinate 18,608 of JASZXU010000285.1, read as the reverse complement.
TCGTATGACCACGCCCGGGAAGCCCTCGAAGCTGCCTGCAGTAATTCGGTGGCCGCGTCGATGGCTCTCGAAGAGCTGCATGCGGAGCGGCTCGCACGACTCGACCGTGTTGCTTGGATCGAAGAATATCCTCAGAGAGCTTTTCTTCTCATGCTCTCAAATGGACCCAAAGCACCCATGCCCAACGATCCCACTCGAGCAGAGTACATATTTATCGCCCTGCGACTCTGGGAGGGACTCGTAAACGCGAGCTACACACCTGCGACATATCGACTACTGGAGGACTTAATACATGCCTTCCTCGACCTTCCTGTACCACCACATCCATCCCCCTCCCCTCCCCCTGCCTTACTGAAAGCCGTCGAGTTAATATCAATTTATCTCCCAACACCCCGCCTCGTCGCCCTATCTCACCACATGCTCAACGCTTTGACACTCTCCTATCCTTCTGTCTCCCTTTCCCGCTCTTTTTATTCCACTCTCCGAACTAGAGCGCCCTTCAACTCCGCCATCCCATTCCAGTGGCACTCCAACCTCCGCGACTGCTGGGTCTACCTCGTGAAGACGACAGTATACTCCTCCGCTCCGGATCCGCAACTGGGTCTCCGACTTTATCTCGATTGGACTGCCTCGGGACTCCTGCCACCCGCCAACTCGTGGGAGTTCCTGTGGCGAACGCTAGGAACGGTCGCCGCCGTCGAAGACACGGAACGACTGGTTCAGGATTACGAGCGCGCAGGAAAAATACTTCAGCCCAGTGCGGCTTCTACAGTCATTCGAGGAGCAGTCAATTCTGGACGCTTATTGGGCTCTCTTCAGCTTCTCGCATTCTTTCGCGAGCGGTTCCCGGGCGCGAGAGGTGGAGGGAAAATTCAGCCGCATGTACCACTCGATGCTTTCAACGCCGTTCTTCAGTTTCTTGCTGAGTCAAAGCACGACCGCCGGATTGACTCGCTCAGCGTCTTTCGTCAGCTGATCGAGGACGGCATTACTCCCAACGTGACAACCTGGAACGCCCTCCTCGCCAGTCATGTTTTCTTGTCGACACCCCTCATTCGAGCCGATCTGGTAGCAGCAGCGAAGGTGTACGAGCACATCATTCAGCAGAAGAAGCTCGAATCAAACTCGATGACGTTCTCACTCCTTATGCACGGAGGGCTGCGAGTGGCGACACAGGATCCGAATAATGACTTAGGGCTAGGATCGGCAACGAAGGCGTTCCAAGTGGCGACGGAGAGAAAAGTTCTGGTGAGAGGAGAGCAACTGGCAATGTTCATAAAACTGCTTGGAAGGCAGGGGAGGTGGGAGGAGGCTAAAACGGCTGGAGAGTTGTGGTGGGCGCTCGCCGCGCTCAGGAAGCACAGGAGTACTGCCGAGAAGCAAGAGGAGACGCTTGTCAGAGATGCGGGGCGTCTCTTGGTCAAGTGGGAGGCTCAGGTAGCGCGATCGGCGTGGATGAGTCGGAAAGACGGGCAGGTCATTGAGGAGAGCTTGCTGGAGGAGTGCTCAGTTTCCTTCCAACTCGAGCGACAGGAAAACGCACCTCGTACACTCACATCCTAGCTAAGTTTGGCAGATATCTTCGTTACCTTCGTCGCAATGAATCAAACTCAAACCGAACTTCGATGTTACTAATGGCACTAATGTTTATCTACATCCTAATATTGTCTATAAGTTCTAATCCCTACATGGCAGTATGATATGCCTCTAATCGTCTATGCTTCGATCACTTCAAACTGTGCCCTACCCGGACAGAATAGCCACATCGTACCCGCGATCAGCTTCACCGCGCCCGCGAAGCCAAGTGCAACGCTGCTTCCTCCAGCGCCAACGAGAGCCCTCCCAACAAAGGCTCCGAACGCTAACGCGAAAAGGGCCGAAACCTTTGCGTCCCTTGGTAGCGACCACCCGAGCTTGAGCATGACGCTACGTGGTAACTTGCCCAGCTGACAGTACAGGCTCGTCGCTACGCATGTCGACGTGAACTAAAAGGAGCATCAGTAGCTGCCAACGCCTAGAAAATATATGAAGGGGCACGCACAGGAGTTTCGGCATGCTCCCCCAATACCCCTTGCGCGCCGAGACTGGAGGCGATGAGAGATAAAGCGACGAAGCCGGGAACCGAAGTCCACGAAGGCGAAGAGCGATTCCGCGCGAAGCTTTCCTCATTTGCCTTCCCTGTTTGAAAAGGATGAGTCAGTGCTGAGCGACACGTAGCCGGCCAAAGGAGGCCTACAGATTACGATGGCCGAGATTCCGGTAGCTAGCGCTTGCGAAATGGTTGCCGAACAGTAATAGGCTCGACTTCGCGGACGAATACCAAGGGGGTGAAGAATCCGCGAGAGTTGAGTGCCGAAGATGAAAGATATGAGGGAGCACACAGCTTGCTGATCGTTGATGTGAAACTGTTTGCTTCCCCAGGGACCAGGACCGTTCGAGAAAATCTCGGCGATTGCTATGCCGACCTGTAGGAATATAAGTTCCTTCCTCCGAAGCAGGTAATAAAAGCAGGTCTCACTTGGGCGGTGTTTGCGCTCTGAAATCCAACCCATATATACGAAGCTACGTACACCGTTGAACCTAGCACTGTGAAACGCCAATGGTCAGTATTCAAGCCGTCACCAGCGAGGTGGATCGAAGGTGAATCGAGGGCAGAAAGAAACACGCACCACCAGATATGAAGAAGAAAGAAAGAAGAATCCACGAAGCCACAGGCGAATCGGTGATGACTTGCTGATGCCAGAACTTGTCGCCTCGCAACAGCATCGACGGCGCCGGTGTATTGAACGTTGACATCGTCGACGTCTGAGGCATTTGCTTCTCCGAAGAGTCGGGGGTTTGCATCACAGCGGTCACTTCGAGCTCGATTAGAAGATGGGTGTTGAGACGGAGCCTGAGCAGCTGAGAACCGTCGCAAGGGCGAAGGCATCGTTCCGAGGACTCGTCTAGCGTCTAGGTCGCCTTGGCGGCTTCCTTGGCGCAACGTTTCAACGACGCATGATAAGACGCATATCCTTTCAATCGCCCCACGGAGATATTGACGCGCTGATGCAATTATGCAAAATGAAAGGAACGTGTTTGGGAATGTCAAAGCCTGCAGGAGCGGAGGCTGAGGCCTGAGGAGGGGGGAAAGGCATATTGGCTCTGCAGAGCTCTGCAGCCATCTGTACTGTAAAGAGAGAGAGTCCGTTTCAAATTAGATTAAAACCTTGAATAGTAGAGTGTCCGGGAGCTTAATGAATCGCCTGTGTCGGCGGGAGAGAGACATCGAGCGACGAGTGTTAGCTTGCAATGCGCTTGAAGCCAATCGCCGGGGATTCGGGGAACTTCTTTCCGTTTGCACGATTGATAAGGAGATTTTGGCTCTACTTTCTCTATAATGTAAGCTGTAAGGAAAGCCTGCAATACGTGGTGTGGGGCTCAAACGTGCACGTCTCACGCGGACCCCAGGAGCTTGTCAATCCTCAGGCTGAACGCAATCGCCTCCCAAACCGTCTCACGTCTTGGCTCTCTCTGAGAAGGCTACGAATTTCTTTTGATTTCATCTGAATAACAGGGTGCGAAAAACCGGTGGGGTGCATTTGTTTCAGTGCGCTAGCGACCCTTGGCCGACGCTGGGCTCATTCTTGCCCAGCAGGCGACGTGAAAGAACGTACGTTACGAGTGCTTTATTTTACGACATCCAAAGCTACATCTCACCCGAAACAGTATCAACAAGACTTTGGATAGAATCCAGCTATTTTCGCGACTCCGCTATCATCGAGAAGACCAAAGCCCTAGTACGAACCCAGAGACATTTTATAAGCTTCCATCCTCAGAAACGGCAATAAAATTGCCCACCGGCTCAAAATTGTCTTGAAAGGTGTGGAAAAAGTAGCCGACCTGGTACTGTAGTAAACAGTCAGCCTTGGTGCAGGAGATGGAGGAATAGCACGCCTCACCTTTTTGAAGGCTTTACAATTCGCAGAGTACCAGGTCCAATACTCTCTGAATGCAGACAGGCTTACCTGGTCTTCATCTCCACCACGAGAATGACCTCCTCCAGTACTTGACGACGACCACATTGACTTCGCAAAGAGCGCGGGTGAGCGAGCGATCGAGTACGGATTGCAGAAGGAGAGATTCGCACCTCGGTCACAAATGTAGGTTGGTTCACATATTGTCGAAGCCACTTCATGTAGTTCAGGATGTAAGGTTCGGCGTCGCGGACTGAAGGTACAGTCGTCGGGTGATAGTAAGGCATGACTTCGGACAGAAAATATGGGATCTTAGAATGGGCACTGTCTGGCTCGTTTAGTCTCGACTTACTATGCGCATGTGTCTGGTCAGTATTTGCTTTGACTAGCTCGCCAACCCAGCCTAGACCTGGAGGCCAATATCGTCAGGCGAGCAGGTATTGAAACTGCAGCGCACGTACCGACTCCACTGGTCGAATTCATCATCTTTTCACCGGTGTTCCGATCCCAATCCTCACTTATTCCGACCGGGATGCCAAATCCATTCATCTTTTTACGAAATTTGGCGAGATCCGCGATAAATTGTGTCGTGCCGCCGTCCACAGTGTCCCCAATGGGCTCGGAGCCAAAGGACGCGCTGTGAACAACGTAGGGTGCGATCGCAGCGTATTTCGAGGTGGTAAATAGTGAATAAAGATTTGACTGTCCCGTCTTCCAGAGTGTTTGCTGCCGACAAGGAGCGAAATTAATGGGAGTACTCAACTACAGACTGTGCACAACGAGTACCACTCACATCGTCGTCGAAACCCCACCAAACCTGTAAGATCAGAGCGAGGTTGTTTTCGAGGCAGGCCTTCACCAAATTCTCCCAGACGGAGACCTGACGGCATTCTGGTGCATAAATTCTGACAATCGAGGCGCCTCGAGCCTTCATCAACTTTAAGTCGGCATTGATGGCGTCGAAACCATTTGTAGAGTCCGAGCAATCTGAGCTTTCGAGCGGATAACTCCATCCCATAAAGCCATACATGAGAGAGCTTTCGCACCACCAGTCTTCGCGTGTGTAGGCGGGTTTCCCAGACGTGGGGAGCGTCGCGCTCCCAAGGGGAAAGCAAGAGCTACGCTTTGCGCTGGGTGGCACGATTGTGGAAGCAACAGCGGCGAGGGAGGAAGCCGTCCTCGAAGCGGACCAAGTCGATAATTTGAAGCTTTGTAGAGCTTGGGTATGCGCTGCACTGTAAGAGCTGGAGAGGCTGAATCGCAATGTTGACGTCGGCGGTGATATTGCGGAGGAGGCGACGTGAGGAATAGTGCGGGAAGCCACAGACGAAAGGATGGAGGATAGTGAAGCGCCGAGGGAAGTACTTCCGGCGACTAAGGATGTGGTACGGGAAGTTTGACGCTGCAAGGCGTGTGACAGGAGGCCGAGGAGAGTAGGCACGACAACGATGAAAGCCACGACGGCAGCAGTTTGTTTGGGATTTCTATGAATCTTGCTGTTGACGGAATGGGTGAGACTTGAGCCTATAGAGCTAGTAGAAAGTGTCTACTTACTTTTTTAACGACTGTGACCTTGGGACAGGTGACTGCGCTGCCGGGGTAGAATCGTAGGTAGAATCGTAGGCTTCCTCATAGTGAGCAGTCTCCTCCTTCTCCTTCATGCTCCAAGAGGAAGCTGTCGAAAAATCCAGGACGTATGCTGGCATCCTTGAAGTGGTGGGAGGGCAATGAGGAAAGAAGTCCGCACACTCGCCTTTCGTGGTCGGCTTCAAGCTGCACGGGCCTCTGAGAGTTGGAGACAAAGGGCTTCACCCAATTCTACCCTCTGCTTCGATTTGGGGACGGAGACTCAGCCAAACTCAACGTTAAAAATTCTGAAGTGCAGACAAACTCACTGGGCAGCTGTGACCACGGAGATACGAAGAAACCGGGTACACACTGCGCAAGCCGTGTGTCTGTGGGCGAACAAAGTTCAGTTTTGGGTCGAAGAGCTCTAGATACCTAAAAAGCTTTTCGAGCTTACATCAACACATTATTCACCTCTCATCAAGACGGAAAGCCCCCTCTCGTCACATTTCTCTACAAAATGCCGCGTGCCCTTCCCTTTCACTGCGCTCAGATCCGCTCTCCGTAGCAATGGTAATCCCACTCTCGCCAGGTTCTCGAGTGAAGATATCTGAAGGATGTCCGTGAAGCTTTTTATTGAACCCTGGATGTCGAGGACGAGGTTTTGAATGGTGGCAGGCTGAGGCAGTGCGGAAAGGATGTGAGTTGTGCCTGAGGTGTCTTCGTGGCGTTTGGAGAAGGAAAGGGTCTGAAGACTCTTGAGTTGGGACAGGGATGAATCCAATATTGAGGGGAGATGGGAGGCGAGGTAAAGGTGTGTCACAGAGGGGAGAGTTGCTGTATGAAAGGGCGCAACCTGCGTTTGAAGGATGAGGGAGTGTGAAGCCGCGGTCTCGCCGTCCCAACCCGTGCAAATGAGGTGGAACCTCCGGATTGTATCAGAGCTTGAAGCGGAAATCTTTTTGAGGAGCGAGGAGGATGGTATTCCAGGCGAGAAGGTCGAAGAGACGCATTGGCAGGAAGGGCCGTGATACCCAAATGAGCGGTGGCGAACTGAAATTCCGAATTCCTCCAGCTTGAAGGGGAGCTCGATCCCGTTGGAAAATGCCGGGGGATCCTCAAAATGCTCCGAATTGAACAGTAGGAGAGTTTTGAGTCCTGCGAGATACGATCGGCTCAGTTTGGAGCGTCATTTGATTTTGTACACCATGGCTTATCCGCCAACCCAGAAAAGCTTAGAAAGTCCCAATGAAGCTTCCTACCGGCACCCATAAGAGTAAGACTCCTTAGACAACATACTTCGGTGCTTAGCTCCCTCAACAAAACACCATGACCAACGTCCATCGCGAGCCTCCGAACATTTTTCGCCCCTCCGACCTTCCACCATTTCTCGATCGGAGAGTCTTTGTCCCACCAGTCCCTGAAGCGACCGAATGCGACCTCGCGATGGAGTTCTGCAATTGCCAGCGAGTGCCAAGCGCGACCAACGAGGGCGACATCAATGAGGCGACGTTTGGAGCGATACCCTGAGCCGAGGAAGACGAAGATGTGAGTCATAACCTCAGGCGGGAGTTTCTCGAGGCCTCGTTGAGCTGGTCGGGGATTGAGGGTTGGTAATGACGGAGAACGACGGAGCATGGTGTGACTGACGGGCGCAGGTACGGCGAAAAGGGGTGCAATGGGACGTGGAGTATATCAGAGAGACCAAAGCCGGAGAGGATTGGCCAGTAGGTTGACTGAGAATGGTGCATTTTGACTCGAACAGACGTACTGTAAGACAGGGGAACGGAACGGGTGTCAACGGAGTTTAGGAGTGTCACACCTTGCAGTACCCAGCGAATAAGACCAGAAAAAAAAAACAGGAGTAAGTAAGGGAGAGAGCGGAAAGGAATGAGGACATACCGAGAATCTGCACGGCACCAAATCAAGGCAGAGTCACTGTTACGGCAATTTTTCTCTCTTCCCCTTGATAAATTGTAAAAAAAGGAAAAAGCCAATAAGAGCCGGCTTTACATAACAATGCACTTGTCCTTCTCGGCCTTCTTCTCCTTCGCTTTTTTGGCGCTTCGTCCACCATCGTTCCCGGATCCAGCAGCCACAGTAGTCGATAAACGCTGCGACGGCGGAGCCGTGCGACTCTCGGTACGTCCTCCTCTTTCGTCCACGACGCGATCCACGCTTCGCCTTGGCCCTTGGCGAGCAAGGCGTTCTGCTTCTTCTCGGTCTGCGATTTGGTCTTCCTCTTGTTGAAGTTGTCGGGCGAGCGCGTAGCTGTTGGGATTCAAGTTAGCTTTCGAGCGGCTCGGATGAAAAAGTACAAATTGTATATACTCATGATCAGCAAAAGGGTCCCCAATCGGCGGCAAACCCTGTCTCCTCTCTGATCTTCGCTCTGCCACCTCATGCGTACTCTGCTGCTCCTCTTCTTCTTCTCGCCGCCTGCCATCTACCTGCTCCCCTTCCTCACCTCTCCCCTCCCTCCTCGCATTCGGTCTCCTACCAACCCAATCCCCACCTCTAAACTCAATCCTCTTCAACGCCCCATCGAAGAATTCACTGGCGCCTCCTTCGACGTCCTCCAAACTCTCCCAAACGATGCTTTGTTCGCTGCTAGTGAAGGACGAGTCGCTGACGAGTGTAAAAAGTTCGGGACCGGGTGGTGAGCCAGGAGGGAGGAGGGGACGTCGGTAAATCACTGAAAGGTGGGAATTTCGGAAGAGGGCGGAGAGAGAGGACGGAGGGAGGTGGGAGGAGAGAAGAAAGAGTCCGTGGTAGGTGAGTTGGGTGCGAGAAGCGGAGAGGAATTTCGAGATAATGTGCGCTATTTGACGGAGGAAAAGTAAGAGAGTTGCCTTCGTTGAACGAATGTCCAATAAATGGAACACAGCGCACCTTGTTGAACCTTCCTCTCCTCTTCCGGTGTCCACCGACTCCTTTTCTCGACAGCCGCCATCATCTCGTCCTCATTTCCATCCACCCCTTCGATACCTCCACTGATCACTTGACCCTCCACCACCATTTCCACCGCTTTATCGTAATCCCCAGCCTCTCCACACACGACTTCCCAGGTATCCTCATCCTGTGGATCTACAACCCAACCATGCAGCAAAGGAACTTTCGAAAGTGAGAACAATGCCAGTTCTCCTGTCGCTGAAGCAGAGTTTGAGTTCTCGGGTGGTCGAAAGCCGTCTATGGAACCGAATCGCGGGTTTAGGTTCAATCCGTAGCGAGTTGTTGGGAGGATCTCTAAAGCGGCAACGAGGTCGGAGTCTGCGTTTCCACCGGCCGTAGGTGAGCTGCGAAGGAGGTAGTCGGCGAAGAGGGAAGAGAGATATGAGTAGGAGACAGAGGGACGATGAGGAGGGGTAATGAGAATATCGCCGCGAAGGATCAAGATATTGCCTACATTTTATCAGGACGTCAGCAGAGGAAACCCATCCCCGAAGTTGGGATTGGACCCACAAAGTGCGATGAGGGAACAGGGGCCATTCCTATTTTGCGTGATGATTCGAATCGTAGGCCCTGCATCAAGATCTGCTCCATTGCGCTCTGCCGAGGGTGGAGGCGGAAGAGGTGGCCACGAAATTTCCTTCAAAATCCATTCTTCCTCGGGTTCCTCCTCTTGTAAAGGAAGCGGAACTTCTGGCGGATTATACGGTTGTTGTGTCTCGGGGTCGATTTGTGGAGAGGTGGGCTCGAGGGTGAAGCGTTCGAGGCGGCCTGGAAGATCGTCGGATGGAGTTTGTGGAGCGACAATCTCAGGAGAAAGAGGGGATTCTGAAGCGAGTTCCTCGTTTTCCATTTCACGTCCTTTGCCCTTGTGTAAAGTTGAAATTGATGGAGCGAAAGATGAAGTTGAGCTGTCCTGCGACATCAAGCTATCGGGGCGCAAAGGCGATTCAGCTTTAGGCGTTGCTGGCTTTAGCTCTGATTCCTGCAAATAAAGGAGCAGTCAAATCAATGTGGCAGAATAGTCACCGACCTGAGGATAATGGCGGCCAGCAGCCCGCGACAAGAAGTCGCCATTACCCAGCATTGCAAATTCTTGCGCCAGCAAAGAATGTCGCAAGCCACGCTCAAGGACTGATTGGCTCGGGCAAGAACAAACCAGGACGAAGGGACCCGACCTCGGTGTTGCCCAACAGTGGGCGTGCGATGCTGGTCACGCAGGACACAGTACGAGCCGCCTAAACACCAAACAGCCGTACAATGAGCCTAATGTCGACCTTTCGACTCGGTGGCCTTGCGTTCAACTGAGCTGATCGCGCTCCGCTCATACCCTCAACGTGCGACCTTCTCCCCGGGCCCCCACTTGACCACGACCTGGTGCAACCCCGCAGATGCGCCATACCACCCGCAACACGAAGAGCCATTCACACACAATGACTCCTGGGGGTGGCTTGAATGAGCCAAGGGAACGTTGCCGGCGCAAGGTCTACTCCGCCTCCTTTGGCTTTTGTCCTAAACGTGCTGGACACTGATCTCTCGAGCGAACGATGAACTAACCATCGCGTTCGATTCGCCTGATTGTACGGGATTACCGCTCTGGTCCTCGTGCCCCTGGACTACTGGCACTGGGGAAGGCGTAGGGTCACGCTCATAGTGGTCGTTGTGATGCGCTGAGAGTGGCGAACCGAGCGCTCCTGGCGCAACATCGGCTGCCGCGTCGTTCCAAAAATGCGTATCCATGGAGCGTAATTTAGTGTTGTTGAGATGAGATCAGAAATGAGGATGCGTTGCCTCCCGCCAGCCCAAGTTGGGACGGTCGAACCGGCGGAGATGGCGCCGCTCAGTTTCGAAGCGATTGATGACAAGTCTGATGGACAGGCTTCAGAACCAGTTGATTGGAAAAATCTTGTGAAGCCTAACTACAGTATTGTACTTTTGCGCATCTTTGGATTAACAGCTTAGCGGTACCTCGCCTGGCCTTGCCTTGCCCAAATAGTCGCAGACATTTGAATCATGTGAATGCGCATTTCCAAAGATCCGCACCTATCAGTCCTTCAATCCCACCGTCCTTCAGAACCTCAACAATCCAATCTTTGACCGCCTCCGTGCTATCCCCTGCACACCTCGCAATGCCTCCGTGCCCTTTCTCCAGCTCACTGAAGCTCCAAAGCATTGAGTATGGTCTTGATTGCTTGTATTGCGTAATATTCGCGAATGCCGCTCGGAGATGTCCCAATATCGGCGCCATTTTCGGTCCGAAAAGAAGAATAGTGGCGTAGCAGGAGTAAGGTGCGACGCGGTGGAGGTACGATGTCTCCTGGGCGCCATTCGTCACTGGCCCGGCTTTGTTATCGTCCTCGAGGAGCAAAACATCCTTTGCGACGAGTTTGTTTTCGATCCAGACTTCGTTTCGACTTCGATACCGCGAAAATTGCCACTCCTCGCCACCAGCATGGCTCATTCGACCCGAGGTATACCAGTCGAGAAGGAGTAAACTCGAAGATTGAGCGAGCCGGAAGGTTTGTATTTGAGAGTAGCTAGCTCGCGAAAAGCAAGTGACGGGGGAAGGGAGGAGAAGGAGGCTAGAGTCAGGGTCGACGCGAACGTCCATGAGTTGGCGCGTTGCTGAACGCTTCGTCGCGTCGTCCGGCTGAATGGCGTCCGTAAGGTACCGACCTGGACGAGTTTTGAACACCTTTGTGGATCCTGGAAGGGACTACCATCAGCCTCATGGCGCTCCACCTTGCCGACATCTCACCTCCGCGGCGAGCTCTGAATGCCCTACGCACCTTGAGTCAGCAGCACAAGCCCGCTCCCGTCCTTGACTTCTATCGCAAGTTTGACCCGGTCTCCAGCCACAAGTCCACCGCCGTACGAGATAACATAGGCGCAAGCGATTCCGTCAAAGAAGTGTCGGGAAGGAACGATGAGCTTGAGCGGATAGCTGAACTCGAGATCTGTGAAGGTTGCTTGGGTTCCGAGTTTCGAGAGCTTAATGACTCCCTCTCCGGGCAGGAGTCGCTCGCGCTCAATGTGCATCCACTTTTCAACAGCGTCGAAGATAAGATTGTGGCGGTAGTGAATTCGACTGGATCTTGATAACCAAAATCCCGGATTACTTGACCAAAATTCTCGTGAAACCGAATGAAGTCAAATCAAGATACACCTACAGAAAGATGTACCTACAGATATTTGCACAGCGACACAAGTCTACATGCAGCGGTTCGCTTCCGCCGTCATCCTCCTACTCGAAGCTTGAAGGGTGACATCTCATCCGAGCCAAAGCCGCCGACGCTCAAAATGCAATCATCGAATCTCTTTTCAGCATTCACTGCCACTCCGCCGGCAGCTTTCTCACCCTCCGGCGCGTCCCCAGCTCCGTCTCACATGTCGGTCTCCACTCCTCGACCAAAGTACCTATCCCCAGCGCCATCTGCGACTCCTCTCCCATACCAACATCAACGTGCGAGATCAGGTGGTGCGCCTTCTACGATGTCAAAGGCGATCTCGGCGGGCTTGGAAGATCCAGTCATGGAATCCAGGAGGGTGATTGGGTTATTGATCGGAGTGAATGGAGGTGCGGGGGAAGGATTGCTCGGAGAGCTTGAAAAGGGTTTTGAGAATGCCTTCAAGAGGTTGGCATCGTTTGTTCTTCGCAGTGTGCGAGACGCTGACGTTCGGCGAGCTGCTTAGAAGGGACGCGGCATTCGATGAGGATCCTCCACTCAATTCCGACGGTCCCTGTTCGTAATTTGTTTGATTCTTTTTCCAAGCTCTTGCAAGGCTCATTCTTCTTGGGAGTTTAGCACTTGACTCCCTCGTAGCAACGCTCGGTACACTCCTTCAAATCCTCCGCACTTCTCCTGTCGGTGGATACTCAGAGCCAGCCGACCCACTTCTTGCGAGCTCCGGAGTCTCAGGTCAAACGATGGAAAGGAGCTCGATAATGGCCCAGAAATTGTTCAAAGAACGGCAGAGGGCGAAGGAGGGGGCAGATATTGCGGGAAGTGTGTTGGCAAGTTCGACCTGAGATCCGTGCTTCCAGTTGTTATATGTTGTAAGTGAGTTGTCTGTGGAGTAACGACACTGAACTGAAGCACGCACCACAGGTCATCATTCTGTAATTTACTGTGTGCGCTATGTTTGTTTCGCGACGAGTTCCCTGACGGACACTGCCTGACACTGACAGAAAGACTCGAGGGATTCCGAGTTAGGGTGCTGGGGCTGAAGAAGCCACGATCACGACACTGGAGAAAGTGACGAAATGCTTTTGTTACCAGTGTCGCTTCAGTTCATGCAGACTCTATTGATCCTGAGCTACCAGCGCTCTCACCCCCGCCTCCGCCGGCTCATCAACCACCACAACTTCCGCAAAAATCATTGCCTTCTCTCTCAACCCTTCCACCAGCATCTTCACATAGCCTTCATCCCTCCAAAGCCCTCCTCCAAGCGCTAAAGCCGCTTTTGTCGGCTCAACTCCTCCTCTTACCAGTCGCAACACGGTTTCCATCAACCCACCCGAGGCTTCTCTCACAATGCCAAGAGCTGCTTCTCGACTCACTTCGTCAAGCATGCCTTGAGATCCAAAGGCGTATGAAAAGACGACACGACAAGCTTCTGCGATCCAGATTTTCCGATTCGCCTCTGAGGAGAGGAAAGAGGGTGAAAGAGGCGAGGAGTGGTCGCGGTAGACGGCGGAAATGAGGGCAGATGGAGAGGAAACGGAAAAATGTTTCAGAAGGGACGTATGAAGGGCAAGTGGCGATGGAGGGCAAAGTGGAAGAGAGAAGAGCAAAGGAGAGGGGGAGGGGGAGTGAGAGGAAGGGCCTTCGGAGGTGAGAAGGAGAGAACGGATCGCGAGGCGAGAGATGGAGTAGGCGGAACCTTCGTCACCGAGGCTGAGATTCGAAGTGGTTTAGAAGAGCATTTGAACTGGACAGGGACTTTGACACCCACAGATAGCCCCAACCGCCACTGATTCCCGAGCAGACAACGTTCGCGCCTTCTTTTCGAAACGCTGAGTGGGCAAGTCATAATCAGCTGAAGACCTGTATAAACAGAGGCCAAGAGTGACGCTTACAAAAGCCCACAGTACCAGTTCCCGCAACGAGAACGACCGCCGAGTCGACATGCGGGATTGATTGGCATGGACTCGCCAGCAAATGTCCGTCTGCACAAAGCTCGTCAGATTTTTGCCAATTCTGGCAGCTTTGAATCCCGAATGAGAATCTTTCGAGCGTACCATTCGTGACTTTTAGTCTGTCCGGTTCCTCAGCTTCGAACCCAAAGGCCTCCATCGCGAAAGGCTTGAACGCGTCCTCATCTTCCTTCGAGGTGATTCCCGCCAAACCCAGCCAAACACGCTTGAAGATCCTCCTCTGAACATTCTCGATGCTTCCGTCCATGTTGATGGCGGCGAGAGCTTCAGACGTCGCTCGCAGGATCGCAGTTACGGCCTGCGGATAGCCCACCGTCAAGCTCATGGAAGAACATCAAAGCTCAGCTTCGTCTTTTGGCGTGGAGATTGTATCACTTGCACTCACACGTTGCAAGGTCCAGCTGCCCCGCGCGAGAGGATGTTGCCCGCCGAGTCTGCTACAGCCACATTGACCGATGTTCCGCCGCCATCTGCACAGAGATAAAGATCCTGGTGCACAACTGCCGAGGGCATCGGTAGGATGTGCGGAGTGCCGAATGGGAGAGACTTGTGAGCACTGAGCAACGAAGCGGGACCGTAGCGTCCGTCGCGCGAGTCCCCAGGCGTGGTCGTCACTCCTCCTGCCTGTGCTTCAATGGTCTCGTGCGGCAAGGGGAGACTTCTGTCAACGTCGCGCGCGGAGGTGATTTCAGGAGTTCGCGACCGGCGGCGTTTGGCTTGGTTTGGCTCGTTTATCTTCCAAACTGCTCTTCAGAGGTCTTCACCCGTCCTTTCTTTCTTTTTCTTCCCAGGTTACTGTACAGTATCTGAAAAGATTCAGAAACTTACAAACCAGGGCTTAGACACGGGAAAGCGTTTTGAGTCTTCCTGCAAATTAACCCGCAGCGTGCGTGCTCAAATCGAGTTCCAACCAAATCTAGCCGGCGCGACGTTTGTTTGCCACACGCTTTTGTGACAAGCCCACATCGCGGGTGGCTTCAAATCAGCATGGAAGGTCCCTTCCCCCTCAATACGTCTCCGACCTCGTCTGCGCACCCTTCAGCCGAGAGCGACGCCAGATTGCCTCGCCCGACTCCCGCCTTGAGCGCGAAACAGCTCGGTAAACTGCCTCAACGCAACCTCAGAGATGATAATGCTGGAGACGCGGTGGATGTACGTGGGAGGACTAGGATAGGAAACGATGTCTACGTACCTGGCAAGCCAGTCAGAGATGTACGTTTCTTCTCCTCGCGCACGCACCTCTTGGTCCCATCAAGCTGAACAACATCTCGGTACTCGCTTCGTACCTCAACCAGCTGCAAGCGACGATGCCCTTCTCAACTTCGCGATCTAGCTCCCGAAAACGAGCTCATTCCCCAGCTGTACCGCTCTCAAATGCAACCCGTTCGCGCCTCGCATTCCAGCTCCCATCTCCCTCGACCTCAACTTCCTCTTCGACGTCCTCTCCACCTCCCCTGCTTCTCAAGGATCTGGTTGGATCAAACACGCAACCCACGAGGCGCACTCGGAAAAAGAAAGAAGAGTCGGGCTCCACCGCTGTTGCCACAACTGCCGGCCCCTCGAGTCTTGCGAGTACCTTCACCCAGCTGCACCCTGGTGACTTTCAAAATTTATCGCAAGCCCCAGTCTACATTGCACCAGTAACCTTGAGCAACATTCACCCGGACCTACCACCTTACGCTCTCGTCGACCGACCTCCTCCACTACCCTCTTTCATCCCGCCAGCCTATCATCGCATCCCGAATCCCGAGTTCTGGGGATCTTTAGACTGGGTATCACCCACCTATCGCAGATCCCGATATAACGCCGCGCCAACTCCCTCCCCTCTTCCCTCCCGCCAGAACTCGCCGATTGTAGCCCCAACCTCGACCTCCTTGGACCCCTCCGTTCGCCGCTCCACTCGAGAAACCTTTCAAGCCCCTCTCCCGACTTCCGTTCCTCGACTTACGCCTCTTTACAGGCGATCTTCCATTTCGGATCGTTCTTCTCCACCTCCGACGGCGACACAACGAAAGAAACGAGCGGCTCCAACAATCGATCTTGCGACGGCGAGCCCTACCATTTATTGGAGGTCGACGATGTTTGAGGAGCCTTTCATCGAAATGGACTTCTTGGACACCCCGGAAAACGAATTTGAGGAAGGGAACGAGAAGAGAAAGATTTACGTTCGGAGGGAGGGAGGCGATGGTGGGGGAGTAAAACGTACAAGGTGGAAGCTGGAGGGAGTTGATGAAAGGCGAGAGAGCAAAGGAAGAGAATGGAATCCGTTCGATCCAGATGGGAAGAGGCTGATCAGGTGGGCTTGGGAGGATTGGAGAATGGGTGCCGAGGAGGATGCATCCGAAGAGGAAGACGAGGCGGAGGCGCTGCCCCACACGACCGCCCTTTTCTTCCCGGCCAGCGAATCTGATGTCGAGTTCGAAGAGCGACGGAACTTCCTCGACGCTTCGTCTTCCGCGTCCTCGCCACGCGAAGACTCTGTTGCTTTCTCGTCGACTTTACCACCTTACACCTTCAACTTCAGCCCGCAAAAACCCTCACGCCACACTCGCGAAGACTCCGACGACCCTCTCCTGCTTGACCCTCGAGTTCTGCCGACCCCACAAATTTCCGAGCCACCTCGACGGCTTTCGCAAGTGCAACCTCAGTCTCGCCAATTCCCGGCTGCGCCACAACAACGTCCGCGTCCTTCCTCTTCCGAGATGATCCAACGTACGGAGGCCGGCGATGATTTCAGATCGGAAGAAGAGAGTCGAGTTGTGGGGCCCTTCACGCCGGCGAAAGTGCCTGGACCAACTGAGCAGACCAAGGATGCACAGGCAGATGGACTTGGGAACGAAGGACACCAGGAGGAAGGTACATCCAAAGATGACCCGATGGATGAGGGCTTCTGGGATTTTGTGAAGCCGTGAAATATCATTCAGCAACTTCGGGCTGATACAACCTTTCGACAATCAACTCGTGTCTTTCAGGGGATGAACCTGTCCTGTCTCCTCATACTTCGTCCACGGGTCAACCCTCTCAGGACCTGCAGCAAAACTGAAAGCTTTAGACCCATTGTGAGCGTCCATTGATCACAACGCTCGAATTGCTTTTACTTCTGTAGTGAGTTTGTAGGTGAGGGAAAGATAACTATTTTACAGCTTCTATTATTAATAATGCCCAGGCTTATCCATATTTACAGTTCAGACAGAACGGGAAGTTATGAAGCAACTGCTTGGGATCCAAAGAGTTCGTCGGTTGGACTCTTTTCGAGGAGTGGTGCCTTCTCTCCTTCCTCGGAGGGCGTAGGGGAGGTAGCTCGAGAAGCAGAGACCTTACGAGGTTTGTAGGTGGCGCGGTAGAATGCCTTTTGTAACAAAGAAATGTGTAAGTGCTGGAAGTTTACTTGCTGATACTGGTGGCTTACAATGAATAAGAATAGGTAGCTTGTAAGTAGACCGCATCCAAAGACGGCGGCGCCTTCAGATCCGGAACACTTGCCGACGTGAGGAAGAGTGGGGACAAAGCGGGAGGCGAAAAGGTTGTAGGCTACGAGAAGAAAGGTTAGTTCGAAAACCAGAAAGGTTTCTGGGGAGAAGCGAACGAACAGGCAAAGTATACAACAAAGAGATCAACGACGAATTGCGAGATTTGCATGGTCGTGATGTATTTCTTCCAGGCGATGGTGCGTCCAGCAGCAGTCGCGAAATAATAGTCTGATTAGACAGAAATGTAAGTAAAAGGAGAAATGGCCAATGGGCACTGATCCTCACAGTACATAAGGACGTGCACGGCGAGGTTCTGAAGTTTGAGGGGGTAAGTGCTCATTCTCACCGAAGTCGGTTCCGGAACTCACAATGGTAATAGGGACCCAGCTGACAGAAGTACGACCGTTGAGTTGAACGAAGCAAAGAAGTGCCGTGTTGCTGTGGTGGAAGTAGTGCAAGAATTTGAGTGGCTTCTTCTTGGCGACAAGGAAAAGTGTGTCGACAAGCTCCCAGTCTGCGATACCGCCTACATGTCAGCTTGGCTCTATCAAGTTCGAGAATCAGGTGCGCTTACACTTGAAGTAGTAGTTGATGATGTAGAGCTGCTCAAGACGGGGAGTCCAGGCAGTGGTGGAGCAGATGGAGCCGTAAACGCCCTCGCGTGCGATTACTGGGATGAGCTGCGAAGCGGCTTCGGAAGTCAGCGCCCGTATACTTAAGCTTCAGACACAAAGCTGTGATTACCTCTTCAGCCATACAGAGGAGGAGAAGTCCAGATCCAGTCGAGAGAAGGAAGTTGTGCAGCATGAAGAGGTTTTGAAGCTCTGGCAAAGGAACAAGTCAGTGCTGGCGCTCGAGAGAAAGTTGGGAGGAAAAACGCACTGAATGGCTTGTAGCTCTTCATGAGATGTTGCCCAGAGAAGATTACAGCAAGATAGATCAATAGAGTAGATCCCACGCCGATGTTGGTCGACATTGGAGATTCTCCTGGCGTCCATTCGGCGACAACTGAGCGCACGAATTTCGGAAGTGGAAGGGCAGCGAGAGAGGAGTAGACGGGTGAGAACATGATTACGGTTGTAGAGTAAATGTGATAAGCTGTAAGGGAATGTGTGAGGATGAAGGGAAGAAGATAAAGTCGTTGAGCTGGATATCTGAAAACTCTGGGTCCGTCCTTGCGACCCACTCAGTGTTCGTTGACGTTCGGCGTTTGCGCCCCTGCCGTTAATTCACGTCATCGACATCCGATCATTCGAGGGAGATTCCACATGCTCCCAATTTCATTATCCGAGCAAACTAGAAAACGGCTGCGAGATAGGGTATCAAGGAGCGAGCGCGACACTCCCAAAGTGCTGAGACAGTCTATCTCTCAGGGTCGATGACGCTATCTCCTGCTCCCTCTTTTCGCGCTCTGGCCACCAAATGGACATACAAACGCCTACATAATATCGGAGAGACCCGGTACACCCTTTTTGGAGTATGTCGGGCTCCTTTTCACATGCCTCCTGT
>JASZXU010000284.1:0-26648 GCA_035521515.1 Phenoliferia sp. Uapishka_3 | reverse complement strand
AGAAGGGTAATATTGGGTGAACACACGACCAAGTAATTTTATTGAAACAATACACAGCCACAGTGCCGTTCCAATACTCAGGCCGCAACCAAATTCTTCCAGCTTTCCTGTCGACATGTTGAGCTTGTATCCTGACGCTGGGAGACCCAGTGACAAGCGTCTACATCTTTCAAATTCGTCCAAAAAGTGTACCTTGTACTCTCCCACTACTTCTTGGCATTCCAGGCCTCGTTCAGCGCCGCAAACACCGATCCTCCAACCATCCTTTGCTCCACTGTCGTCGCCCCAACACTCAACTGCAGTCCCAGAAAGTCAGCGCTGTGTTCTTTTCGCCGCCCGGTGATTGTTAAAAATGACTCACCTTATCCGGATGAAGCTTCGCAATAGCCCGGACATACTTAATCTTCACCTGACTTTCCGTAACAAGCTCGTGCAGCCCAACCTTCTTCCACTCCAATTCCGGCCACAAGACGTTATCCAAGCTAGCGATCAAAGCTCGGAGATTGGTTTCCTTGCCACCTTTCCATGCGAGGATTTTGGAGTCGACAGCATCCTTGAGGGAGAGTCGAAGGTCGTCTTCGGCGGATTGGGCAGTGGCGGCGGTGCGGAGAGCGGCGACGGCTGCTCCCGAGGCGACGACGGGGGGTTGAGGTCTAGGTTTTGGTTTGGTTTGAGGTGGGATGGGTCTGGAGGAGTTTGAGGTTGCGGTAGGAGCAGGTCGTGTTGAGCCATTGGAATTGCCGCCTGAGCTGGAGGCCAGCATCTTGCGACATCTAGCGAGTCCCTCACTGACCAATTTTGACCCTCCAGCAGGCCTCACCAAGCCCTCCCCACCTTCCATGACAACCTTCCAGTCCCGCTCGGCATCTTCCCACTTCTCCATCACCTCAAACGCTTTCGCCCTCTTTCCCAGTGCCTTTCCAAGTTGTTCCCTCATATTGACTCCCTCCTCATCGGCGAGCCCGTCCAAATTTAACCTCTCTCCACTCGCTCCCAAGCCATTCGGCCCGAGGATGATCACCACGCAAATCGTACAATCTTCGGAGGCGCCTCGCTCATCACCGTGCTTGAGGCGAGCAGCAGCACGGTTGTTATACAAGGGTACGAGTATTGGGTGGGACTCTGGGAGACTCTCGATAGCTCTCGAATATGAGGCTTCCGCATCAGAGAAACGACCTAGTTTGAAGTGATCGTTCCCTGCCGCTTTGTGCGTCGAGGAAGCGGCGATCTGTGCTGGTGTGGTGGGAGGGATCGAACGTGGAGGGCGCGTAGGTTTAGGTTTGGCCTTTGGAATCGGTGTGATTCGAGGAGGTGCTCGCGAAGTAGGGGCAGGTGGAGTAGGAGTGGGTTCAGAAACTTTGGGTCGTCGCCAGGGAGAGCGGTATTCGGTGGGAGGGGTAGCAGCGGCGGGTTGTTCCACTGGATGTGGTCTTCGGGGTACCGGATCCTCCTTACGAGCTGGCGGTCGACTCGGGAGAATGTTGTCCTCCCTCTCCTTGCGCGCGGACGGTCGACTTGGAAGAACAGGGTCCACTCTCTCCTCATCGCTATCCATGAAGAGAGGCGGCGTACTCTCCCTCCTACTCGATTCCGCTTCGCCTCCCTGCTCGACTACATTCCCATCCTCTGCTTCCATCCCCTCCGTCATCCACTTCGGACGTCCTCCTTTCTTTCTTTCGTTCCTTTCCACAGGAGTTGACGAACCCGACTCGACTTCTTCTCCCTCCGCACCACCCATGCTCTCCTCTCCAGTCATCCATTTTGGTCTCCCTGTCTCTCTTCCCGTTACTCTCGCCTTTCCAGCTTTACCACTCCCAGCCCCTGCTACGTCCTCACTCTCTTTCATGCTCTCATCAATTTTTTTCTGCACGACTGCTCGTCCCGTCTCCCAATAAGCATTCGCACTTTTGAAGACACTGAAACCAATTTTAGAAGCTTGCGCCAATAATTCTGCTGCCTGCTCTTGAACTTTTGCCGCAGAAGCGGCTGCTGCTGCTTCGCGAGCCCGTCGACCGCCGGTAGGTCGAGTAGGGAGAGCATCGGTTGGCGGAAGAGCTGAACGGGAGCTGGAAGATGGGGTCGCCGAAGCAGTCGGTGGAGGACGTCTTCGAGGTGCAGGAGGCGCTTCATCATCGTCGTCGTCGTAGTCTCTCCTAAATTTAGGCATTCCTTCCTCATCACTTCCCGCATCTCGCTCACGCTCTTCCTCCCTCCTTCCTCCGACGTCGTCCTCCTGACCTCCAGCCGCACTTTCGCCGACCAGGACATCAAGAGCCCTTTCCACATTCCACTCCCCATTCGGTTTTTGGGTAGCTACTAAGGCGAGCTTAGCTTGTGTTATTGAGAATCCCATTTCTACAATTTGTCCAAGAACATGAGGTGGTGGACTGGGACTTCGACTCGTCGGGGGGCGAGAGGGTTGTTGCTGAGAAGAGTGAGAGGGTCGGGACTGAGGTTGAGGGGTACGAGAGGATGGTGGAGGGGCAGGAGAGGATAGAGCTCCAAGGATGTCAAACGTGTCCTCGGAAGGTTGTTGTTGATGTCGGGGTTGAGGTGCGGAGGCGGGGGTAGGGAAGGCGTCGAAAGAGTCATCGGAGAATAGATCTATGTTTGCGCTGGCGGAAGAGGGTTGTCGAGTCGTAGGAGGTGCAGGGGTGGGAGCTGAGGTAGGAGCGAGAAGGTCGAAATCCCAGGGATCCGGTGTCGCGGCAGCTCGTTGAGGTGGTGCCGCGCCACCTCTAGAAATCGAAGGATTGATTGCTGGTGAGCTAGAGATAACAAGATCTCTGTAGGTCAGCATCCGCTCCATCCTGAAGGCATCACTTGTCCGAGATTCAAGCTGTCCTTACCCCACTCGCGAACCCGTCGCCGCAGCTCCCCAGCTACCCGCGCCCTGCGGTCTTGAGCCTCCCCCGTTCTCTCTCGCAATCCTTTCCTGCAAGCTAAGACCCTCGTTGCCTTTCTTCCCTACACCATTGCTCCCGCCACCGCCGAAAAGTGACGAGAAAGCGTCGTCCCCTCCTGCTATCGTTGACGGACTCTTGGCCGCCGGTTTCGGTTGCTGGGACGGGGTCGATGCTGACGAGAAGGGAGATGCGGTACGAGATGGAAGAGGTGAAAGGGAAGGAGAAGAGGTGCGGGCTTGAGAGAGGTAGTCGAAGGTTGAGAGGCCTTGGGGGCGGTTGTAGTTGGCTGACGCGGAGGAAGACGAATTTGTGCGTAACGATTGTGGCTGTGATGTTGGAGGTTGCGAAGTTGAGAAATCTAAGTCGAGGAGGTCGTCCATGTCTGTGTTGGCGCTGGTCGGCTAAGGTGAGAGGTGCGACGCAAGTTGGCGCACCGGGCGCACGAATCTGTGTGTCCGAGCGTGACCTGGGACGTATGAGAGTCGCTAGAAAGGCGAATGCGATGTCACACTGGGGTCAAGCGGCCCAGACGAGCGTCAAGTCAGCTACTTGGCGTCGTCGAAGCATGGGCGTGACTAGGTCGTACTCACCTGGACGTGCAAAAGGACTAAAAGCTACGTGCAACGGCCAGCAAGGAGAAGCGATCGCCAGGTTAACGAAACCTGTAAACGTTGTTGCAGAGCGAGTCTACAGTTTGTTGTAGCGTTGGCGGCTCAACTCGGCTTCAATCGCGGGCGTCCGTGCATCCGCAGTCCACTTCGCGCCCATCTCCCTCAGACTCTTCTTTCGCTTCCCATCTCCGACAACCTTAAAATGCTCAAACGAACTCGAATCAATCCATTATTTCCACATCATCCGCAAAATAGAACATTCTTCTCTTTCCCGACTCCATTCTCATCTCCACCCCCACCAACTCCGACAAAAGGCTCTCTTGTACACAAAGACGGCATCTCAATATACCAAGAGTCAAGATCACTTCCGTACGTTACTCGCATGTGACTGTGACTGCCAAGCTGACCTTTCTCGCCACACCAGATACACGCCTCGCGAGCTCTACTCAATCATCGCCGACGTTGATTCTTACGCCTCCTTCCTCCCATTCGCCACGTCTTCTTCCGTCCTCTCCGCAACTCGAATAAGGTCAACTGGGCAGCGGGAAAGCACCAATATCAGCGGCAAAGAGTGGCTGAGTCTCAAAGAAGGGGTTGAAGGGGAGAAGTGGGAGATGCAGGCAGAGCTGAGAGCTGGCGCGATGGGATTCGAGGAGGGTTATGTCAGTAAAGTAGAAGCGGAGAAGTTCAAGTTTGTTTCCGTAAGTTCAGTTGCGCTGTTTCCCCTTCGTGCGATGCGCTTAATGCTCCCATCCTCTCGATACTCAGGCTCGCGCCTCAAATTCAACCCTGTTCAAACATCTCCATTCCTCCTGGACTCTCACTCCACTCTCAGTACCACCAACAGCCGCCAATCGCAACCGACCGAATACGAAAGTGGACCTCTACTTGGCCTACGCCTTCTCATCCCCGCTTCATGCCGTCGTCGTTAGTTCGGCGTGGGAGAAAGTGTCTGGAATGATGATTGATGGGTTCGAGAAGAGGTTGGGAACTATTTACGGGAAGAGGTGAGGCGGTGTTAGGGGTAGGATGCGAACCCTGAGGGAGAAGGAGGTGCAGAGCGAGGGAAGCTGGGGAAAGGAACAGCTGCCGGTTGGAACGCAACTCGACTGGTCGACGACAACCGTACCTTAGCAGCTCCTACCGAATGTCACAGGGCCGGCCTCACTGTACCGACCGATATACTCGACCCTTCAAAGAAGACATTTGGACGTGGGACGGTCGACGATCCAGGATCGACTTGTAGATCCTGTTGCCTCAACGAGATGGCTTTTTTTGTTTCCTGGAAATGGAGGAGATCGTCCAGACGCGATTTCGTTGGACTTCCTACCTACATAGCAGAACAGCTGTGAGAAGATACAACAGTACCAAAGCTGGGCGTTGGCGTTCGCGGCTAGCAGTCGTGTGCGATCTGAGTGAGTCGCTCACATTGCCATGGATCGTGTTTACAGTCTTGTAGGCTTTCGGGTTGTCTCCACAGAACTTCAGCCTATCGCACAGCTGCAACTTGAGAACGTAAACAATGCTCCCGCTTCCCCTTCGAGCTCCAACGTTAACGCGAACGCTCGTTGCGTCGTCCGCTTCAACGCCACTCGGCCAGCTCATCCCGCGCACACGGTGGACCTTGAGGGTCTACTACAGCAGGACCTCAATTTCAGAGATCAGACATGCCCAGTTCGAAACAAGCGTCCGACGTTATACAACGCACCAATCGACGCCCTCCCTTCAAGCTTCAAGTCGGACGGTCGGACAAGTCCTCACTGGCGCGGTAAACGATATTTTTACCGATTCTACACCAGTATACCCAGGACTTCCCGATAGTTCCCGCCCACTCGCGTTCATCCTTCCTCTTATCTTGCGAAGTCGAGTCAAAACAAGCACGGCTTTTTGGCGCCTTTCGTGCGCTTTGCTCCGCCGTCGGAAAGCTTCGGCTCAGCCGGGCCTGTTAGCCTTCTCTCCTCTCTTTGCTCTCCCTCCCCACTCTTTCCAACATGGCTACGCGCACCCCACCTTCTCCTCCCTCCACCGTCCTCGTAAGCATCATCTGCTTCCCGGCAGCGCGCTATCGCTGAGCTTCTTTTCAGATTGTTGGAGCCGGAGAGTTCGGAGCAGCAACGGCGTTGTCTCTCGTCAAAGGTCCTTATGCTGGTCCGTCTCGTACTTGACTAAAATGGCTAGTATCGGAAGCTGATAATGAGTGATGTGCAGGGCACGAGCATCTCATCACGATTCTGGATCGTTCTTCCGACCCTCCAGCAATCGACGCAGCTTCATCCGACTACAACAAGATCATTCGACAAGGTCTGCGGTCTAGTTTCCCCATTGGAATCGCTCAGCTCACCCTGTATCAACGCAGACTACTCGGATGCATTCTATGCCGCCCTCGCCTGCGCCGCAATGTCTCTCTGGCGGAGCGATGAATACCGAGCACACTTCCACGAATGCGGAATCACTGTTACATCCAGTCGGACAGATCCTCAGGCAAAATACGTGAGGGAATCTCTGGCGGTCAACCAATTACCGGAGATGCTATGTACTGGGAAGAGAGCTTTTGAGTTGCCGGATGCTGTGGCGGCAAAAGCTCAGTATCCTGGGGTGGAGACGGGAGATCTGGAGGGCAACGCTGCCTGTGAGTTCATATCTTTAGGTTTGAATAACCCCTGGGCTAATCAGCTTGCTCAATAGACAAAAACGAAGCCGGAGGTTGGGCGGACTCGAGGGGGGGAGTCGTTGACGTCCTGGCGCGAGTTCGAAATCTCGGAGTCAAGTTTGCTGCCGGGGAAGCATCAGAGCTCATCTTTGAGGAAATTTCTGGAGGACAGAATGTCAAAGGGGTGAAGACAAAGCAAGGGGATACGCTCATCGGTGACCTCGTTGTGCTTTGCACTGGCGCTTGGACTTCGACCTTACTGCCGGAATTGGGACACGACCTTCTCCCGACAGGTCAGGCGGTGGGGACCATACAACTATCTCCGCAAGAGGCTGAAGTGTATGCCTCGGTGCCAGTGGGGTTCTTTTTAGATTCTGGGTTCTACTGCTTTCCTGTGCGTTCATTCCGACCTGCTTGGCTTCGGAGACGAATTTACAAATTTTTGACACTCCAGCCAAATAAGGAGGGCATTGTTAAATTCGCAATCCACGATCGAGGGTGGTTAGATCCTCAATTGGGTCTCCCTTCAATACCCAGGACAACTCTCACCGTCGGCTACGAGAATCAGCAAGTCCCACCAGCCGCAAGTCGGGCGCTTCGAGATGGCTTAAGACGACTTTATCCGCGACTGGCTGAGAAGGAATTTCTCGAGACTCGACTTTGTTGGTGTGAGTTATTTGTATGATCAGCATGCAACTTTGGTGCGAAAGCTCACTCGCTGGTTTCGCAGACACGGACCGACCTTCTGGAGACTGGTTGCTGGACTACCATCCGTCTTACAAATCACTGTTCGTAGCTTCTGGTGGCTCAGGACATGCTTTCAGTAAGGCCGTATTTGCGGCTATTGACAACAGTACTCACACGTTGCAGATGCTGACCAGTCCTTTTGTGTGTACAGAATTTTTCCCAGTCATTGGCGACCTCATCCTATCCTCGATGAACGGGCAACTACAGAACCCAGCGAAGAAAAATTTCAGCTTCTATGGCGATGAGAGTCGGATTGACAAATCTCGTGGGGAGCATGAGCCCGTGCGAAAGATCTTGCCGGCGCGAAGGGCAAAGTTGTGAGGGTCGACGTCGATGAAAATTGATGCAGGATCAAATCTGTAACGTTGTTAATCCTCACTTTGAGTTCAGTCGGCTTACCCATGCTCGCTTCCTTGCTTCCTGTGTTGGCTCAAAGTGTCCGCTCTGCGATGACATCATCGCCTTGCTTATTGAGCCCCACCTCTTCCTTCTCCTCTCTTCCTCACTGTCCCGCCTCTCTCTTTCCCCATCATCTGAAAAACGATGCCTCTTCCAGACGCACAGATTTTTCCTCATGCTACTGGCCCCGCCCTGCAGGTCGTAGAGGGCCACCAAAGCCCGCAAGAGCTGGTCTTCCATTCGGGATGGTGATTAATGCTGCTGACTCATGTATCGACAAGTCGCTAACGTTCACACCCGTCCCAGGTTCTGCCCTTTCAATCAGAGGTGCTTCAAGCTATGAGTCGGATCGTTTATCGTTGGCTGACGACTCTTTGGCAGGGCTTGGGTCGCGCTCGAGGAGAAGGGGATCCCTTACCAGTACAAGGAAGTAAACCCTTACCACAAAACGTGAGAAGCTTCCAGTCTCGCTTGGGATTAGTGCTGACGCATCTCATAACAGAAAGGATTTCCTCACCATCAATCCGAAGGGACTCGTCCCTGCGTTTGAGCATCAAGGGACGGCGCTGTACGAAAGCACCGTACTTTTGGAGGTGAGAAGTTCGCTAGTCATCATGGACTCGAGACCTAATCCCGCTCTTTCAGTATCTCGACGACGCTTTCCCTGATTCGAAGGCGCTTTTGCCAGCTTCGGCGAAGTCTCGCGCACTCGCTCGAATCCAGGCAAGTGGAGTGTCGCTTACAAGCTTCCTTTGAAGCAAACCCTAACATCGATCCTTCAGATTGACTATATCTCCAAGAAAGTAAGAAAACCGTAACTTCACCCGCAAGGGCTCGTCGGGAACTCAAAACTGTATCACCTTCGCAGGTCGTTCCCGGCTTCTTCAAGTTGATTCAAGCGCAAGATGTACCAGCTCAGGACGATGCTCGCGCTGAGCTTACATCCTCGCTGAAGGAACTCTCGGGGAATGTTCATGGCCCCTTCTACGCTGGCGAACAATTCGGGGCAGTCGACATCTGCCTTGCACCCTTCCTCATGCGGTAAGTTACAGTCTTTACTTAGTTCCTCAGACCTAAGCTCGACGCTCATCAGTCTTACAGACTTTACATTCTGGAGAAGCATCGCAACTTCAAGGCGGAAGACGCAGGCCAAAAATTTGTCGATTGGGCAAAGGCGTGCACGACGCGGCCGTCCATGGTCAGCACCAGCTCCGACATGGTTCATTACGAGGAAATTTATGCAAGATATCTCAAGAATGAGGCGCAAAGTGAGATGGCGAAGAGCACCCGAGGCGAGAAAAGTCACACTTGAAAGCAGCTTTTGAGCACCCCCGCCACACCCACGAAAGTTGAAAAGAAGTAATCCCGGGACGGCGTATGGAGAGGAGGCGATGGCTTGGCAAAGAATTGGCACCAGGCAAATTTGAATCCCGTGTAAATGAGACCTGTATCTCGCAAGGGCGAGGTTACCAATGCGCGCCTGACCTTTCCAAAAAGCGGTCGGTGCACAAGACGACCCTTTGAGATGACCGTCCGCGCTTCCCTCCTTCCTCCATTCCAGCTTCGTTCCTTTTCAACCTCCAATCTACAGTCCCACTCAACGATGGCCCGACACTCTTTTTCACTCTCTCTCTCCCTCGCGATCCTCCTCCTCTCTCCCTCCGCACTCTCCTTCCGCGTTCTCCACTCAGACCCCTCAACGGACCCGCTTGAAGCTCGCGCGCTCTTCCAAGATGACCTCGTAGAACAAGGACCAGGATTCGTCAAAAGGGCTGTACCGCGTTCCTTAGGCAAGGCATGGACGGGACATGCTACGACTCTCGCGCAAGCAGGAACGTCAGGCGTAGGCGCAATGCAGGTGAGCTAGCGCCTTTCGGGAGTTTCAACTGAAAAACTATGAGGCTGATTACTCGACTTACGTATGATGTGGATGTAGATCAGGTGGGTGCGATGTACGATCACTCGCGGGACAGCACCGGAGAAAGTGCGATCACGAAGGCGACAGCTGACTTGAACTTTTTTTATCCACAGCGTCATTGACAACGACGAGATCCTCGTATGTCGCAGTCCTTCTCATCCTACTCTCCTCCTTCCTCCCTTCGTCACCTTCTTCCTGTCCCCCTAGCGCGACTTCACCCGGAATTCCGACGAACCGTGTGCTTGGAACAGGGGTGGAAGCTGAGCAGAAACGTGTGCGAGCACTGACTCTTCTTTCCTCTTTCTTCATTCTCCAAAATGAATGACCAATAGATCTGTGAGTCTGGGTAGCTGCATCGAGTCGCCCAAACTGAACTGACGATTGCGAATCTTAGACGACAAATCAGAAGGCAATGCTCTACAGACTCACGGGCACGCCGCATGGGGCGCAGTCTTTACTATTTCAACAGTCGGTTCTATCTTGAGACCTGTCAGAAACGTTTGCTCACCTGCAGATCGATTAACAGAACAAGGTCCGCGCCTTGAACCTCCAGACCAATTCGTTCTGCGCTGGTGGCGGCTGGCTTTCAAACGGAACCCTCGTTTCCGTCGGTGGAAACCCTCGCGAAGGAACCTATGAGACTGCCGCGGCTGGTCAGGGACTTGGCGCTATCCGACTGTTCACCCCTTGTAACGGAGGGTCGGTGAGTGGCTTTGCTCTGGGCAAGATCAGATGGGATCGAAAAACTGACTTTTCGCCGTTTTTCCTGGGCGTAGTGCGACGTTTACGAAAACCCTCAGAGGATCCACATGACTGGAAAGCGATGGTATGCTAGCACGACGCGTTTGACCGATGGATCTATCATGATTCTCGGTGCGTCCCCTTTGTCCTTGAACGTCTTCCGTTTCAAAGCTGATGCGAGGCTGATGGACTCAGGCGGAATGGTGAGTTCTCACCTGTTCATCAAAGGATTCCGTCACCAGACTAACTTCGTGTATCGACAAGGTCGCTGGTGGTTATAACAACGCCCCCGCCACCGACAACCCGACGTCAGTATCTCTTCAGCCTCGAGGAACCATTCGTCCTGATCAGTTATTCTCTGACAGATTCGAGTTTTACCCGCCAAAGTTCGACGGCATGGCGATTTACTCCAAGTTCCTGCACGACGTTCGTCTCCGGTTCTCCAAGACGTCCTGCGAAAGCTTCGCAAGCTGAAAATTTTCATCTCTCCTATGTCGCAGGCACTCGACACCAATCTCTTCCCCGTCACTTACCTCCTCCCGGATGGCACCATATTTGTCGCGGCAAACACCATGGCAATGATTTACAACTGGAAGAAGAACACGGAACGCCGACTGCCTACCATCCCCAATGGCGTTCAGGTAGGTCTCGCGCGCTTTTTTCCAAATGTCGTCATTTAATCTATCGGAATCGAAAGCAAGCTGACTGCCTTTCGCTGCGACGATAGATCTCCTACCCGGCGACAGCAGCCTCAGCACTTCTCCCCCTCACGGTCGCCAACAACTGGACACCCGAAATCCTGTTCTGCGGAGGATCGACTGCAAACACCCAGATCAATCCCGTCTACCTCTCTTCTCAAACTCCTGCCTCAAACCAATGCGTTCGTATGGTCCTAACTGCAGCTGGGATTAAGAAGCCGTGGTCCGTTGAACAGATGCCAGAGCAACGCGTGATGGGAGGTTAGTTTTTGTGTGAAGAGCTCTATCAACCCAAAAGTTTTCATTGACTGACTTCGCTTTTCGATCAGATGCTGTCCTCACTCCTGACGGAAAGGTTCGCTTCTGCCACACTCGATTTTCGTGGACGCTCGCTGACCTAAGACTATCTGCCACAGGTCTTCCTTGTCAACGGCGGAAAATCTGGAATCGCTGGATACGGAAACGTCGCCGATGAAGTTGGGAACAGCAATGCGGCGAACCCAGACTTCCGACCTACACTATACGACCCCCAAGGCACGGCCGGCCAGCGATTCACCACCAACTTCCCTTCGTCTAACATCGAGAGATTGTACCACTCGAGCGCAACCCTCATTCCCGACGGTCGCATCTTCATCTCGGGGTGCGTTTCCTGGGCTTGAGGAGATGAGTTGATGCTGACTGACTCGCAATATCAGGTCCAACCCCAACGACGACGTCTCCAAGACCACCTACGCCACCCGGTACCAGAACGAAATGTTTAGCCGTAAGTAATGAGCTAGGAATATATATGCAGTGGTACTGATGAGATTCTCTCCGGCCAGCCCCTTACTTCTTTGCCACTCGACCTACTTTTAGCGGCATCCCTACCAACATTCGTAAGTTTAGCTGCCCTGTGCACATACAAACCTGGTTGACGCTCACTAATTTTCTCGTCAGTGTACGGAAAGACTTTCAGCCTGAAAATCGCCGTTCCTTCGTCCGCGAAGGTGGTTCAGGCAGTAATCATGGATCTCGGGTACGTTGAGGTTGAGCGCCACTTTCCGTATGTTACCTATTTCCTGACATCTTCGGTGCAGATACTCGACTCACGCTGTGCACATGGTGGGACTGATCATATTTTCGCATCTTGCACGAACTTGACGACTGATCAATGGATTCTGCTCGCATCGCACAGAACAACCGTCATGGTAGGCTTTGTCTGTACGAAAGCTGATCGCCGCCATGCTGACTTGATTTCATTTTTTAGTCGAGCTTGTCGTTACTCGATCTGGGAAGACTGCAGTAACTATCACTGGACCCGCCAACACCGGAATTTACCCTCCCGGCTACGCATGGCTCTTCATCCTCGCAGACACCGTTCCCTCCAAGGGACTTCGCGTGATGATCGGACCCGGCAACGGCGAGTGGCTTTATTTCGACTCTTCTGGACTCTATTACTTACCGAATTTACCTTTCTTCACGCTATCAGGCCCACCTGTAAGCCAATCGGCCATCGACAACCTCAACGCCAAAGTGGCGCCCATCATCACTCGCGAATAAATCTTCACGCCTCGACGCCTCATATCAACCCTCTATCATCTTTTAGCAACAGCACACACAAACATAGACACTACCGAGAGACCTCGACTCTTATGTACTCCTTGCTTTTGTATATACTTCGGTGAAGGAAATACATCACCTCCGGCGCGGGGCTCTTACCATTCAATTTGATCCACGATAGAGTTTGCAAATGCTCCGAGCTCCATATCGATCATCTTGGAGCAATTGAAAGGTTGAACATGAAATATGAACACAAAAGAAGACTGCCCCTGTTTCTGACACTCGAGTGGCGACGTGCGTCCCGGCGATGCGCAGCCGCTTCGCGGAGTCGTCACCCCCATTTCTAACCACCACCACCACCTTCTCTTCCTCTCTACACGAGCCCGGGAAGTAAATCAGAACTTGGAAAAAGAAACTCGCCGCGTCGCCACCCACCCCGCCTCGCTGTTGGCGCCGCCACTCGCCGTGGACTGTTCCCTCAGTCCAGGATGCAGCCACTTGTGCTCTCGCCCCAGCACTCGCACCACCAGCAACCACATCGCCCTCACCAAGTCCCCTTTGGCCACATCCAGACTCAGCCAGGGTCACTCTCGCACGGCTTCGGTCTCAGCCCCGCCAGCTCTTTCAGCCTCGCTTCAACTTGGGCCTCTTCATCTTCCACACCAACACCTTCCACGCCTTCATCTTCATCTACACCCGCTTGGAGGGCAAGTCCCGCCTGGGGTTCAACTTCGGCCGCTGCCGGAGGAGTCAAATCTTCGCCCGTTGCTTCGCCCCTCCCCGCTTCACGGCGCAGGAGGCGGAGCGCGAGCGTCGAGAGTGAGGATGATGGCGGGCGAGATTCGATGAGAATGGACGGCAGCTCGGTGGAGACGCCGATCGCAAAGATGCGCGGTATGAAGAAGGCTCGTGTCGCAGGTGGGGCGGGCAGCGGGGCTGGTGCGGCACAGGATGACAAGGAGCTCAGCCACACACCTCCAGTCGGCTCGACGGATCTTGGAAAAGCACTTGGTAAGTTTTATCTTGTATATGTTCATGGTAACGTCGAGGTGATGCTCGGCGACCGAAAACGCGCTCTGACCTCCTCTTTTCTTCTCCGCCAGCATCTTTGTCCAAGGAATCACTTCTCACGCTCCTCACGACACTCCTCACGACACAACCCGCTCTACGACCAGCAATCGCCGCTCTCCTGCCCCCACCGACCCTCGCTAACACACTTGCGTCTCTTCAAACCCTCGAACGCGCCGTGATCGCCTCCCTTCCATCCGGCCAGGTGCTTCGTGAGGATTACATTTGGGGCCGCGTCCGCGTTTCACTAGAAGAGTACATTTCGGAATCCAAATCCTTCCTCTCCGCCTTCTGTCAGCCTACCTCCTCCCACGCCGTTTTGCCCACACAACCATCAGAAGACGAGATAGGCCATCCCTCGACCACCTTCGCTTTCCTCTACGCCCTCACTTCCTCTCTCCGTCGTCTCGAGTTCGCTCTTCCATCTTCTTCGGCCCGCAACCCACTTTCTTCCCATCTCCTTCCACTCACCATCAATGCCTGGCATCACTTCCTCACTCGACTTTCTACAGCCGTCAACTCTTCTGGTCGCGTCCTCAGTGCTGGGCTTTTGAAGGGTTGGTTTGTCAGGATGGACGAGCTTTGCGTCGACAGTCCGCTGGTGGAGGGCAAGGTTGAGGGAGGTGCGAAACGAGCGTGTGAGGGCGTTCGTGAGAGGATGAGGAAAGAGCTTGGGTGGCTCGTAGGTATCAAGCCCGTCATTGCAGGTGCGGTAATGATGGACGAAGAGGAAGAGCTTTGAGCTGAAGTACCGATGGCATTCCGCTCCGCCGATTGTATGTGATAAACTCTTCCCTTCTTTCGTGAATCACCGCTTTATTCTTGTTTCACCACACCCACCTCCGTACTCTCCTTCATGGTTTAGTTTCGACCCATCGTTTTTAGTACCTCGCAATGGCTCCTCGCGTTTCCCATCAACTCCAGGCGCTGCGAAAACCTGTGCCCCTGGCAATTGACATCACCTCTCCCAAGCTCTCCACATTCAGCGCGAGTCGCTGAACTATTACCGTCTACTGCACATCCTCCTACAATCGAATCGCGTGAGGCTTTTCTTCCTGGCGATGGCGAACCGAAACAGCGAAAACGGGGCAAAGTCGCAGGAAGACGTTTACCACCTCGGAGCAGTTGGGAGCAGCGATCGGAAAGTCCGACGAATTCTCGCGCTCGCTCTCAGCCTGTCTCCATCCCTCCGGCATCTCCCCACCTCAAAAATGACATCCGAGAAACCAAGTGACGTCCAGCTCCGACCTCTCCTTCAAGGCGTCGATGCAGACGACGATGAAGAGCGACAACTCGAATGGCGACCAACGTCCGCGGAGGCAGCGATAGGAGGGTCGCCTCGCTGGCTACAGAAGATGGAGCAGGGCTCTCGAAGGCGAAAGACGCCACGAGCAACTCAAATCCTGCTACTAGTTGTCGCGTTGTCTTTGCTAATTGTCGGTGCCGCTTGGAAGGACCGGAAGTTGGGCAGCCGCAGCGGACCTCAAGCTGCGTACTTGGCGAGTGGCGTGGGGAAAGTCACGGAGCTCGAGGTTGCGGACCCACTTGAAAGCTGTGGAGATGAGTGCAGGTTCATCTTCGTGCCGTGGATTGGGGGGCAAGAGACCCGGGCCCAGGAACATCTCTTTCGGTGGGGGGTCGTCGCTTTGGCAGTGAGTGCAACGAGCCCATGTGTTCTCTTATTTCTTTCAAGCTGATTCCAATCATATAAATGAAGATGAACCGCACGCTAGTGTTATCGAACATGTCTGAAAGTCAGCTGGGCGCATGCAAGCCTCGGGCTTTTGATTTCTACTACGCGGAGGATTCGTTATCATCTTTCAACCTACCCGTCAGCTTGAAGTTTCGAGTCATCGAGCTTGGAGGAAGCTAAAACTCTTCTCTTCTCGCAGACCGTCTCTCAAAAACGCTTTCGAGAATGGCTTGACGCCAAAAATGGAACGGCAACCGGGCAGATCATTGGCCTGCACACCTCGAGAACCGCCAAAGAGCTCACACTTCAAGTAGGTAAAGATGTCGACACCGAGAAATGGACAGAATTCTATCCATGCGTCGCGAGTGACTTCAAAATCGACTATTCCTCGTACTATCCTTCCCTCTTCAGTGGGTCTCTGGCGAGTCAATATTCATGTTGCTCACCAAAGTTTAAGAAAAAACTGACAGAGGGAATTTTTGAACAAGGGAGAGTCTTCTAGATCGAGCAACTGGCTCGTGAGCTCCATTTTCTCGCACGTCCGCGACGGCGTCGCGAGTATCGACAATACGACGACGACCAAACACGAGCCAGACGTCCTCACCATCGGCTGGAACGCACCTTTCTGGAAAGTTTCTGCAGGTGGTGTCGACTTCAGTCTCGTGAAAACCCTCAACCCTGCCGCAATCCTTCCTTCGCGCCCATTCGATCACCTCGCCTGTTTGTACTTCCCCATCGCTAACTCGAAAGACCTTCTTCTGAACACGTTACCGCAGATGCACCTGGATGGGCTGAGATGACGGCCAAAATCGCCTCTGAGAACGCGCCTTTCGTAGGCATTCATTGGCGAACTGAAAGGGTTCGCGGAGAAAACTTTGAGCCGTGTACGACTTCCCTAATGGAAAAGCTTCAAGACCTCAAGCGGACGTACCCCGCCCTCAAAGCAGTCTACATGGCCTCAGATTATCCGCTGGAAAGTCTTTGGGACCCGAGTGCAGTCGACGCCACGCCTCATTCGGGCTCCCTTCGTCCGAACTACATCTTGCCAGAGACCCGTTCGTAACCTTCAGATACTCTTTCCCACAGTCATGTATCTGAATTTACTGTGTCGTGGATATAGATAGAGCTATGCGACGTCTGTACGACTGGTTCCAGTCCGACGAGATCGACTTGAGGCAAACGTCTTGGAGCAAAGAGGAGAAGTTCATCGACTTCCCAGAGTCGACAAGGAAACTACTCCCAGAAGGCACACTTCTCCGTGATCTGGACTTGAGTGTGATTGGTGAGCTTCTCCTCTGCTCTTCCTTCGCGCACTACCTAACGTCTCATCCTGGTGGCGTAGGCATGATAGACAAGGCTGTGCTGTTCCAGAGTTCCTATTTCCTTGCGGGCAGTCAAAAAGAATGCGGTATGATGTGAGCGCTACTTTCGTCCTTTCACACTCGATTCCTGCTGAAGTGCGCAACACAGATCTAGCTGGACAGCGTCCGTAGTGACAGCGAGGAGAGAAACTTTGCGCGGCGAAGGCGAGTTTGCAGGGAAGCAATTGTGGAACGATGTGGATTATTGGGCACTTCCAAAGTAGCTACGAAGTTGGCTTGGATACGTTAGCAACGGACAAAGGATGGACAGTGCCTGTAACGCATAAGATCACGACTCACAACAAATAAGACGTACTCGTTTCACGGCTAGTCACAAAAAAAACGGAACTCATGCGCCCTATCATCACAAATGAGGTCAAGGTCATCCAAGTCCAACAGGCTTTCGAACATGTCATGACTGATGTCATCCTCAGTTGCGGTCCCCATCAGTCTCCACCTCTGAACCTGGGGCCGAAGCTCTTGCAACATGCAAATAATCGCCGTGTCTTCGTATATGTGGCGGAACGGAGTGATGCAAGTGTCGACGGTTTGTGGACAGTATCTGTGTGTTGGCAATCGGAAGCCGCCGAATGTACGCAGCGACGTGCAGAGGGAGATGAAGGTCAATTCGTGTGGCGAGAGCGTATGTGCTTCCTCCGGGCCTGGAGGACTCCTAGGATTGTAGTCTTCGTCGCCCCACCTTTCGAAAAGTTCCCCATCACTCGAGTCGAACCCATTGTACTCGATGCGGTCGAAGGGCAGTCCAAGCGAGACAAGTCGAGACGGCAGACCCTCTTCACGCAGAGCGTCGAAAGTGGACTCGCGCGATAGGTCGTCCCATTCACAAAACATGAGATCGAGGTGGCGAAGGGTCGAGTTCGATGCCCGAACGAGAGAGTTGAATAAAATGGATGTGTCGACTTGGGCGAGGTTTCCGCAGAAGGAGAGGTGGGTGAGGCGGCCAGGGAGGTTGGACTTCGGATACGGTGGAAGGCGATGTCTGGTGAGAGACGTTGTGTGATCTACTTTCAGTCCTAAACTTGTGACGTCTGATGGGTAGTTTCGTGGGTTAGTTGGACTTCATGTACAAAGCTCTTGAGCCAGCATAAAAACACTAACCGCGGAAAGTGGGATGATGCAGAACCGATACCATATCCTTCATTATCGACAGGTTCCGAATTTCCTTCAAACCCTGACAGACATCCAAGCACTCTCGCATGCTCACCTCCTCAGTGAGGGCGCAAAAGTCAAGGGAGCGCGCCACGAAACGGTGGCGTGCAGGCGACGCTAGCCACGCGTCAAAAGAATTAGCTTCTGTCACCAAAGTCATCTCTCCTCCCATGCCGTCAACCGACGGGCGCCCAAAGCGAATGTCGCGGAAGAGGAGAGTTTGTGCTGGTCGGGCGAACTTGCGCGATACGAGCGCGAGGCCCAACAGCTCTTTCGTAGTCGGCCGAGCCAAGTCGAGAGTTCTCAGCAAGAGTTCGGCGGAGAGGGAGGCGATGGGAGATAGGGACGTGTTGGTGATTTCCCAGGTCCAAGGACCAACCCGGTCCTTGAGCTCGGTAAGCTCTTCCAATGCCGCTTCATGATCTTCCGTCAGTTCCTCGTGCTCTCGCAGCAGTTGCTCGTACGCAATCCCGAGTTTGGCGTGTTGTTGGAGGAGGGAAGAGTGCTCTGGGTGGACGGCGGCAGAGGGACACGCCCGGTGAACCTGGTCATTTTGATTAGATGTCAAGTCACGACATTTTTTTTTTGCGCGGTTCAAGCTCACCCGGTGCTCTTCGCTGAGATCAGGTTCCATTCGCTGGTCTTGACTTTAACTGGGGAGGTGCCGCGGCGGTAGTTTGTAACACGGCTCCTGTCGGGATCGTTAAGTTGCTAGCTGCGAGCTACGCCCAAAGTACTTCGAGCGGTGCCAAAGAGATTTTGTAAATAATCAGCTTATCCTGTTCAAGTCAAAAAGATATTTCGTGTTCCATCCCATGAAGAGATTGAGCCCTCGGCCAGCAGAGAACTACCGGTACCGCATACTCAAAGTATTTACAAGCACCACATCTTGTCCACTGTCACGAACCAAACAAATAATGTACACATACCACGAACACCACCTCTCAATAACCAGCATTGTTTTTGCAACCAACCGACCCCCTTTTCCCCGGCGTCCCCCTCAATCCTGAAGCTCATCATCCCAATGCGACTCCTTACCTTCAGGTACATTCCCATACCAACCCTTCCTATGCCTCAGCACATCCTCGTCAGTCTCTTCTTTATCCCATTCGGCCCAAGATCTTGGTGGAATGTAGCCATAAAAGTCCTTGAGAAGAAGCGAGACGACGTTGAAAGCCGCGACGGTCTGGTGGCGAGGGAGAGACCAAAATCAGAACCAGGTTAGTGCGGGGAAAAATGACCGGGGGACAACAGAAAGCCGTACCTCAGTCTCCATCGTACTGATGAGCCTCTCGAACCCGTTGACGTAGTACAGACCTTCATCAGGTCGAACCGGCGCGAAGTCCTTCGCACTCGTTACTGGATTCAATTTTGGGTAAGCGTTCCAAACCTGCGGTCCAGATCTCATCAGTTTTCTGTTCCTCGATATACAGAAAAGAGTCGCCAACCAACTCACCTTTTCCCAGACCTTCCCCACGTTGCCCTCTCCGAATACTTTGTCCAACTCCGCCCTTTCGAGCGTCTTCTCCGAGAACATCTTGATAACATGCCACTCCCCCTCTCCAAATTTCTCTCCGGTGCTCTTCTTCAGCGTTCGTTGGTAGTTTAACGAGTTCCATTTAGGTTTGTCAATCGAAGGAGTGTCGAACGTCGCGAAGATAGCTTTGGAAATGGAGGTTCTGGGTGGGAGGGAGAAATAGGAGGGGAGAGGGGTGGAAGCGTTTGTGATGATGAAGGTTACGTGGAGTGAGACGTAGGGTTGAGTTGGTATTAGGGCGGGAGTTGGTGAGTTGAGGACTTTGAGAGAGGAGAGGTGGAAGGGAGTTGCGATGATGACGGCCTAACATTCGCATGAAAGCTTTCGTCAGTAGGAAATCAGAGCTAACAAGATAGAGAATGACATCTCACATCAAAAGTCCCACCACCATTTCCAGAAGCAGTCTTAATCATCCACTGCGCTCTTTGTCCCTC
Organism: Phenoliferia sp. Uapishka_3; assembly: GCA_035521515.1. Classification (NCBI taxonomy): domain Eukaryota; kingdom Fungi; phylum Basidiomycota; class Microbotryomycetes; order Kriegeriales; family Kriegeriaceae; genus Phenoliferia; species Phenoliferia sp. Uapishka_3. The sequence goes on along the minus strand of JASZXU010000284.1, from coordinate 7,176 downwards.
CACCGCATCCAACTTAACAATCTCCGTCACAGTCCCTCCCTTTCCCAATCTCAACCTTGCCCCACTAGCTCCCACAAAGTTTTCAAAAATCTTCCTATTCCCTCCTTTGATCGCCGTCGCTCCCGTCGCCGCCAAGCTGACCAAGGCGCCCACACCGTGGATTTTCGAAACTGGAGTCCCATAATTCACCGTCGTAGCAGCGGCAATCAATTCGGTGGTGAATAGAGTGGAAATCTTGTTGGAGTTGAAGAATTCGAGAGCGGTGAGAGATGAAGGATGGGTGAGATTGGTTGAGGCGGAAAAGGAGTGGAGGGAGTCAAACGCGCCGGAGGAAACGAAGTCGGAGGAATAGAGAGATGTAAAGTCGTCGACGGTGGTTTTGATCAAATCCCTGACGTGGAGTGGTGAGCGACCATATCTCCAGAACCTGTCGAGATTGATATTCGGGAAAGTGAGCAACCAGAGTACAAAGGAAGTTGCGGAGTTGCAAAGAGTTTGGATCGCCGGACGCACATTTTGGCAAGGTCCCAATAACCCCATCCCCAGCCTTTTGATTCCGTATAAGCGAACTTGGCACCATCCCAGATTGACATTCCACCTGACTCTCCTCCGTCATGATCGACCAGAGTGAGGTTGAAGATTGTAGCAGCCTTGCGAAGATTCTTGTTGGCCTGAGAAATTGCGACCGTCCAGAGTCAGTGTAGTTCGACCCGCCCAAAACATGAAAGGAATGCTCGCCTCTACGAAAATTGAAGCTCCCAATTCGACAGGCTCCTCTCCGTTGTCGTCCTCCGCGGTGGGAGTTTCGTAAGGGTCGTCGTTCCAAGGCCAGATAACCGTTGAGCGCCCTCCGACGTAGTTGCTCGATTCGAAAATGGTCACGTCCGAGTCGAGACCTTCATCCTTGAGATCACTGAAGTGCCGCAGGTAGTACGATGCGGAAGAGCCTGTGTCGCGAGGAGATGCTATTGTTAGTTCGGTGTCGGCCCCACCCAGTCCTTACGAGAGAGGACTTGCCTGCAGCGCCTGCGCCGATGATTGCGATTTTAGGTACTTTGGCAGTGGCCCATAGGTGACCTGGGCCTGCTGGATGTGTAGCGGGCTCGTTGTGATGCGCTTGATCGTTAAAATCGAAGGGTAGTTGAGTGTTTGCCGGGAAAAGGAGCTGAGCGCGGGCGATTGACCCGAGTGCCAGAGTGACTGCTATGAAGCAAACTACCATCTTACCCTCAGATGAAAGTGATGTCAGCATCGGCGGGAGGCAAGCCAGTGGCGCCAAGTCCGCGCGTTTGGCCACTGGGATGACGCGCCGGCGGACGCAAGCAACGCCGCTCTCCGTCAAGTTGCCCTTTCTGGTTTCTTCCTTTTCACTGCCCGCTCACCCGACGATGGCATCTATCAATTGGGTCATCCTCCAACCCAATTCACTCAATCCAACTCCCCTTCCACACGAGAAGATTCTCCTCACGACTCGCTCAGTCTCGCTCTCCCTCTTCCCCTCAATCCCAGGCGCACCTCTTTCTCAATCACCCGACCCCAAAAAGGAATTCAAATCACAAGGAACGACTCACGTCACAAATCAACGCGTAATATTCGTAGCAGACGGCGCGCACTCGGCCAGTAGTCTCGCTTCTGGGTCCGCCAGCGTCGTAGGAGCGGCAGGCATACCGACCAAGTTGGAGCTCCAAACGCTTAGTGCTCCTTATTCCCACTTCTTGGATGGACGATACGTACAGCCATGGTTCGCGGCGACTTACTACGAGGCGCTCGTACTGCCGGCCTCAGGTGGGGGACTCGAGGTGAGCGATCGCTTGGATCGCCCAGGGAAGGGGAGGGCGATTGCTGACGACTTACTGAGTGGCAGGGTCCGCATATCGTCCGACTGTCGTTCAAGGAAAGTGGAGGAGCGTCTTTCTTCGAGCTCGTCCAGGAAATGAAGGAACGCTTGGGCGTATCGGGCGGGAGAAGTGCAGTCGTCGAACCTCTTCGTCCGTTGTCTTTCTACTTTCTCGTCATTTTTCGAAAGTCCCCCCTCTTGCTAACTTGTGGATTGATTCACAGCACTCTACACCCCTTCCTCACCCACTTCGACCTCTGCCGAACTACCCTTACCACTGATCGACGACGCCACCTCCTCTCCCGAGGAACATCAAATAATGCCACCAGAAGATGATCTATCCGCTGCGAATGTCGCTAATGAGGAAACGGAAAGAGAGAGGAGGGAGAATAACATCTCGAGGGGAGGCGAGCCCGTGGATGGTCCGCCGGCGTACGAAGTATAAGGTGAGGGGCAGCCGGCAGAGGGCGAGCGAAGGTCTGTATCCATGTTGTGATTTGGCCTGTAAGATGATCGCATTTCTCGTAACCTGTTTGGGCGGACATAGAGCTTGAAGATTGCGGTGTGCAGACAGGTTTCGGGTTTAAGGCGAGACGGCGGACGTCGGCAGACTCCTGAGCTTGCGCTTCTGATCTGCGTATTTTCCCAGAGCTCCCGAGTGAAGGTGAGCTCGAAGAGCTTTACTGGTACGCTAGGGTGTGAGTTGATGTGGGCAAAGAAACTTCTCTGTCTCTGTCAAGCGCCGAGCGCCAAACCTGATGCTCGCGAACGATGGCTTCGCACTCTCAGATCTCATCGATCATCCCTCGAGCTGCTGGAGCTCGTGACCCGACTATTTGTCCGTACAGTACTCTTAGTCAAAGCAAGTAACAAAACGTAAAATCAGGAATGTACGAGGCGTCAAGATGCACCCACTGGAGAGATCAGCAAATGTGTCACAGACCACAGTGCACACGCTCGCAACCAAATTCCTAGCTGGTCTACCGGTTATGATTCGGCTCTCTCACAGCCGCGAACGGGGTTCGACTCCCCGGCTGGGAATGCCGACGACAACGAGTGTCATCTGTAGCTCGTCTAGTCTGCTTGGACTTTGGCACTGTTCTTGCTGGTCGCTGTATTTCTTTGGTCGACGAGAAGATGAGGATCCGAGAGAGTCAAAACCTGTCTAGTGAGCCACTTCAACTTCGTCACATACAAGCACGTTTCAGCATCTCTCTGTGATTGTCACGCAGATTCAGAGTTTCGCAGGAGCCACTACTAGCAGAACCGTTGCCAGGACTTCCTTCTACTCCGCCTGGATCGTATATTGTGGTCCACCAAAAGAACACTCTCCTTCAAAGAACACAGGTATGAATTTCAAGAAAATCCCAACACTCAGCCCCCGGCGCCTTTTTTCAATGAAGACAAAGAGCCACTCCCTTCCATGCGCATTGAAGGTCAAACGTCAGCCTACAGAGCCAGCTGTAAAATGTAGCACTCTTAAATGAAAAAGCGTCTGTGGATGCATTATCTTTGGGGTTGCCTTCGGCTGCCTACAGGACACGATTGGAAGTAGTCAGTCCAGGAGGCGCCGGTGAAGAAAATTTTCCTTCGCAGAGCCTTGTTCCCTGGACCAAGCCTAACTAACCTCGAGTGATCGCTCGCGGGGCTTGCTTTTGAGCTTACCAGACGTCTTTTACGGATTGAGATGGGAACAATGGCGCCCAGCAATTGTGCAAAATAATGAAAGGAACATGCCTTATCTTCCACCGTCTACAAAATAAGACCAAACAAGGTATTTGATTGGGGAAGGGAGGCTAGACACTAAGGATACTGGAAGACTGACTATCACACCCCGATGCAAACTTACGGCTGTTTGACAGCTTAGCGTCTAGCACGCTGGGCTGGGCCGAGTGTTGGCGCTGGGCCATGGGCGACTCCTTGCGCTGACGAGCTCAAGCCTACCCTGGTGGAGCTGGAGGAGCTGGAGGATTTGGCAGAGGATTTTACTGAAGACGACATTTTGAAAGATGAGTGAGACGATGATTTGGCGGACGAGGGGCGAGAGGAAGAAGCGGATGAAGAGTGAATGGACGATGAGGTAGAGTGGACTGAGGAAGAGGGAGAGTGCGTTGCAGAGGAGGAAGAGTGTTTTTGCGAAGAAGAGCTGGAAGATTGGTGGCTGGAAGCTGAGGCAGACTTCGAGGAAGGCACTGCCTTTGCGGAAGAGGACGCCTTAGCGGAAGAGGCGACCTTTGAGGATGCGGAAGATGATCGATGGAGAGAAGAGCTTGACGGGTGGGCGGCGCTCGATGAATGGACAGAGCTTGAGGGATGGGCCGAGGAGTGGATTGAGCTTGATGAGTGGGCCAAGGAGTGGACGGAGCTCGAAGATGAACGGTGAATGGATGAAGTGGTGGAGTGGGCCGAGCTCGACGAATGGGAAGAGGAGCGGATAGAGCTTGTAGAGCGGACAGAGCTGGACGGGTGTGAAGAGGAGCGGTCAGAACTGGACGAGTGGACAGAGCTGGATGAAGGTTTCGCTGAAGATTTCGAGGGCGGCTTCGTGCTGGTGGACGATTTGTGCACTGATGATGATGAGGATGTCAAGGTAATTGACGGGCTAAAATGCCATAAAGGAGTGTCAGTAACACAGCATATTCCGGAGTTCTCCTGTATTTCAAGGGCGTACCGAACTGAAGACGAAGACAGTGTCGGCTTTTGGGCCGGAGCATCACATGCCTTTGTGTCGTAGTTGCAGTTGCCGGACACGCAAAGATTGTCTCCGCTGATTGACAAAACTTGTCAGTCCCCAAAGTGAGGGTGAGACGGGACGAAAAACCGACTATGCACATCCATCGTCACATTTCGTGCCAACTGTACAAACTTGTCAATTCCTTGTCCAGAGACCACATCTGAAAGTGAAAACGTACCGCCACCACAAATTCCGACGGTGTACCCAGTGGGATCAGTACAGTAGAGGTTTCCTGCACGAATATATCAGTGTTGAGTGTATGAGAGCGCAATCTTAGTGTGCATCATCAATTACCTGAGCAGTCACTGTTGTAGGAGCATGCACTACCTAGGCCACCAGAACAGATTCCACCGCTGCACGATCCGTTGTCACAGTCGGCGTCGGATGAGCAGCTGAGGAATTCGTGATCAGCCTTCTTTGAAACCTCATCATGACTCAAAAACATACACTGCGCCGGCCTGGGAAGAACGTCAGCCAATTTGTTGACGACCTCTCGCGACGCGCCCCGAGGAAAGTACTCACGAATCCACAGAAGTACTCAGAACCGTACGCGGAGCAAGTTCCGCTGGTAGGTGCCACACCTAGAAAAAAATGTTCAAGGTCTCAGTCTCAATGCACATTGGGATCTTGCAAGTGGCGGAGAATGAGTTTGTACCGTTTGCCTTATTTGACTCTGCGTCTACCGGATAGACGCCCTGATAGGGACACGCATACGTGTAGGGAGTAGAGCAGTAGCCGTCCTCTTGCTGAAGGTTTCCATCCTCGCAGCAGGTCCCCTCCGTCTTGCCGTTGTTATAGGCATACGTTCGTGGACAGGTCTCGGTAATTGCTCCGCACGAAGCACCCGACCCCGAGCAGGTGAAACGCCCAATCGAAGTCGTGGATCCTCCAGAAGAGATGTCGGCGGGTATTGCACGATCACAGGCGTTTGTCTCCGTGTTGCAGTTGTTGGATCCACAAAGGTTGTTGCCACTGAAGTATCGTAAATCAGATCTAAAGCGCCAGTGTCTTTTTGGCAGTTCAGGAACAGTACTGACTGGGCACATCCGTCGTTACATTTTGCGCCAACTGTTGGAAGAAAAAAATCAGTAATACAGCTTTGTGCGCGAGAAAGCCCGAAGTTAAGGCAAGGTAACTCACCACCACCGCAAGTGCCTGATGCAGTAGCGGTTCCATTAGGACTGGTACAGTAGAGGTTTCCTTTACAATGATAATTAGATAAAAGTAAGACCTGTGAAGTGTAGAAGGACTTACCCGAGCAGTCGGTGTCAAGCGTGCACGCGGCGTTGAAGCCACCAACGCAGACACCACCCTGGCAGTGCCCGTTATCACATCCATAATCATCGGAGCACCTATTTCAAGATTTTTTTGATGAGTTTCAACATTACAGTGTCGTTGCGAGGGGCAACATACGAAGCTCCGGCCTAGCGAGCATTTGCCGGGTCAGTATGATCTAGCGCCACAGCGTCTAACTCCGGAGGGGACTCACAAAGCCACAGAAAAAGTTGGAGCCAACAGCAGCACAAACAGCGGTGTACGGTTGATTTCCTGCAGTCAAACCTTGCATGAGAAAAGTAAAGAACCACTTCACTGGCCAGCGAGTTCGCACCTTCAAACTTTTGTGAGTCCTGGTTGACATACTGAGGCCCTTCACGTGGTAGGTTCAACATAGCTTTCGCGCGTGCGCCTTGAAGTGAAGCGAGGCACGAGCGGCTAAAAGGCCCCTCCGCGAGTTTTGGACCCATAGCAAAAAAGGTACATCGACGGGAAAAAGTCGTTTTTCGCTGTAGATATGGCTGAAAGATATGACGCCATAAATACAACGATGATAAATCCGGGCTCAGAATAAGAAAAGAGCTCGTAATCACGAAGTTGTGCCGAGAGAAGAGTTGGAGGTCAGGGGTTCTTGACACTTGATTATGAAGTCGAAACGGAGGTCGACCGATCGACTCTCGCACCTCTCTCGCCCACTTCGACACCCCACACGCGACAGACGGACGCAGCAAGGCACTGGTGAGTTGATTCGGACTTTACAAAGCAGTCCACTGACCCTGATTTACTTCTGCGGCTAGCCTTTCGAGCCTCGACGCGCGCCAAACCGCAAACAACACCCACCGACCTGACCTCAACTACCCATTTGCGACCCTTCCCTCGACCTCCCCCTCGCGTTCTATCCCCTCCTGCTCGACTCCGACCCAAATCGACTTTTCTCACCCACTCGCTGCCGTGTCGCCGCGCCGTTCAGCCGAAAACATGCACGCCCGACTGCCAACGCCGCCCCGGAGGCCACGAGTTGCACTCAGGCCACTGGACCCAAATACCACCCCCATCAAGCACCCCGTCACTCGAACTCCGAAGGCGAACCTCAAGGTGCAGGGGAAGCGGCGCGCTGGTTCTCAGGATGATGAGGGCTCGGACACGGTGGGGAGTGATTGGAGTGAGGAGGATGCTACCGATGAAGTGGTACAGATTGCGTTGGATTCTCTGGCGGGACATCTGGGAAAAGACTATGGTACGTCGGGCTCAGGCTATTTCCGCTCTTAAACGCTAATGAGGCGTCGTGCCCGCAGATCCGAATTTGGCGTTTCCCTCGACGTCTGCCGTC
>JASZXU010000283.1:0-26668 GCA_035521515.1 Phenoliferia sp. Uapishka_3 | reverse complement strand
CTCTTATCTCAGGAATGGAGGAGCACCGAACCCTCGCCTTTTCCCTCTGTTGCATGTTCCTCGCTGTCTCGGCTTGTGGAGTCGCGGTTGTACTTATCGACCGGAAGGATAATGAGGGAGCTACGAACGCACGATATCATGCGCTTTCTGCTTGAAGGTGAAGAAGAATGTTGTAGATTGACTTGATATGAATGTACTGGAGGGATTCGTAAAATATCACTCGTTTGATGGGCAACGACTTTCGCTCAGCTTTGAAGGACTCGCAAACGCTCATCACCAAGAGATATCAGCACTCTTGTTAGTTCACTACTCCTCAGAACCCGCGGATCGGCAGTTTCAGCCATTACTGTTTGCAGCTCTTTTTAATGTCACCTTCGCACCTTTCTCCATACGAGCTTTGGTCGAAAATCCCAGCTCCGAAGCTAGCCCTCGCCGCCACAGCAAAGGTGTCCTTTGAACCTCTCTAATACTCACAAACTTCCTTATTTATTTGACTCCATATCTACTTCCCACCAGCTTGTTTCGGAAATCCTAGGTCGGCTAGCAGTCCCTCGCTATACTCTACACACTGCTGATACGTCTTCTCAAAACCGTTGTTTCCGCCGTAATAAGGGTCTTCGATCACTTTGCCGTCTCCGTATGATCCAAATAGAGCCACTGTGAGTTGGCTGTCAGCTTGAGGAGTTGAAAAATAAGCGTGAATGGGATTGAAAGTTACCCTTCGCCTTTGAGCCTTTCGGTCGAACGCGCTCCATATTTGACATGTTTGAGTGATCCATTCCTACGATTACGTCGAATTCGTTGAAGTCTGCTCGCTGTGGTAAATGGGTAAAGGATTCAACAATCAGCGGCGGACTCTTAGCTGGCTCTCGCAAGAAACTCGAGCACTTGTAGTGCCACCGCTATGCCCAGTCAGCAAACGACTACATACCTCAAGTTGTCGACAAGTACTATTGATAGGAACATTATGCTTGCGACAAGTAGCGACGCTCCTTGACAGCAAAATGAGCTCGAGTGATTTGAGCAACGGACGGCTAGAAAGGGACTTACCTCTCATCTGGGTCTGAGCCTACATGATAGCCACCTGTTCCTGCTGAATCGATGCGAGTGATCTTGTCTGTTAAACCTCGCTTGTTGACAATATCTTGGAAGACTGCTTCGGCTAAGGGAGAACTGGGTGGGGGGTGGTGGTGTGAGGATGGAGTGATGTTGATTGGGGGTGAATGATGGGTTACTTACCGACAGATGTTGCCTAGACAAACGAAAGGGACGCTCTTATTTTCTGACATGAGTGAGTTGAGTTGAGTCGAGTGGTTAGATGGATGAAGAGGAGTGGAGTTGACACTTGAGTGGTGGGTGCACTTGACTGCGCATTCTGCAACGACCTTCGTGCCAAGCTTTTTTTTTTCTATTTGATTCGCAGTCGAGGTTCGTGACGATGTTTACTTTTCTTGAATCCATCCGAAAGCATACTCGTAACAAAGTCACAGTTACACTCGGTAAGCGCTTTGACCTAAGTCTCAACAAGTCTCATATTCCAATTCCAGGATTGGCTCAACTCATGTCCGTTTTTGTTTCTATTTCAGGCCGGCTATGATACTGCGACTGCGACCTCTTCGCAGAACTACAACTGCTACTGCTCCTTCTCATCGTGTCGTTGTCTTCTTTCCCTGCCTTCTTCTCTTACCGATTCAAGCGGAGCACGATGCAGGAACATAAACACCGCGAAGACGACGAGGAGTTCGCGCTTCCACCTCTCAGCGCATCCGGATCCCCAAACACGGACGACTTTGAAGAGGATGACGATAACGCTCCCCTTCTTCCAATATCAACAACTTCACCATCATCATCCTTTCCCTCTCCCTCCCCTTCTTCCTCCTCCTCCAAACGAGACCTCAGCCTCACCGTAACTCTATTATGCGCAGCCGTTCTCTGCGCGGCGGGCTTGCTCGCTATCATCTCACACTCTTCATCACCCTCTCTTCCCTTCGCAGATTTCTCCCACCCTTCCCAATTCCCTCCTATCGACTTCACAAACTACTCCACACCCTCCAGAACTCCATCTCACGTCGCCGCTTGGCTCGCTTCTCCAACGACCGAGAACCGCGGCTTCGTACCATTCCTCCCTTCCGCTTATTCTCCTCTTCTTCCTCTTCGACCTCTCTCTCAAACACTCTCTGTGAAAGGTTTCTCGGAGGAATGTGCGGATAGTTGGATTGCAGATGGGGAATTGTGTGCGGGCTTGAAAGGCAGATGGAAGGGCGTGAGGGCACCGAGAATGGATGTGGCTTGGACTTGGACGAATGGGTCTGAGAACGAACTTATGACTCAGTGGAGGAAAGAAGTCGCTTCGGAAGGAGCTCGTACGAAGACTTCCAGTAATGTCTTGAAACATTTTCGGTCAGTCACCTCGCAATTCACTTCGCATGCTCATCACAGCATCCAACGCACCCAAAATAGGCTTACACATCTCCCCCTTTTTTCCAGGGATCACGACGAACTTCGACATTCCCTCCGTTCCATAATCGCCTCTTTCTCACCTTCCTCCCTCCGCGCTCTACACCTCATCGTCGGTGATTCTCCCGCCTGCATCCCCACCGAGTTCTCCTGCCTTTCCAACCACTCCCTGCCGCACGCAGCCCAAATCCCACATTGGCTCAATTTGGCCGAAATCGAATTTGCTACAGGAGAGGAGAAATACAACTTTTCGAAAAGGGCAGGAGAGCGGGAGACGACGAGATTTGTGGTCCACCCTCATTCGGCAATTTTTAAGACTCCTGCGTATACTGAGGTTGGGGAGGAGGATGAGAATGTGGTGGAGGGAGATGAGAAAATGGCGATGGAGTGGAGGAATAATGTCGTCCCGTCTTTTAATAGGTGAGTTTGGGCTTCATCAGATTTTTCGGAGAGAGGAACCAAAAGCTAATCTTTTCGGTCTCGCAAAGTCTTGCCATCGAAAGCCAGATCCCCAATATGGAAGATGTAGAAGACACGTTGCTGAATTTGAACGATGACTTCTTCATCATGCGAGTACGTATCATACCTCTCACGCGACCCTGAGGAAACCGCTCACTCGCGTTTCTTTCGTAGAAACTCTCGGTCTCCGACGTCTCCTCCCCCATTACCGGCCCAGTCTTCCGAGTCCAGAAAGATCTGGCGGTCAATGGAGTTGCTCCAGAATACTCGAAAGAAGATCCAGATGGAGAATGGCGAGGTTTGGGTTATACAAATTGGCTGATGGGTGCGTCTTCTTTCGCTGGGGAAATTGAAGGAAAGCTAAATCTTTCATTCGGCGACAGACCAGCGATTTGGTAAAAGGTCGAGACCGTATATTGTCCACGAAGGAAAATCAGTCTCGATACCGATTCTTCGTGAAGCGCAAGATACTTTTGTTGACGAGCTCACTGCTGTGAGGCTCTCTCTTTTCTCCTTTTCGTTTGATAAACTTACTCACGACTTGTGAAGACCGCCGAGGCACGATTCCGCGGTAGGGGTCCCTCGGAAGTGCAGAGTTCATTCCTGCTTGTCCACTACACAATTGAGAAGCATCGCGAGGCTCTGTAGGGTTCTCTTCGTACCTCCGTCAGGTCCACGAGAGCTTACCCCTCACCTGACAGCCTCTGGTCATTCTTCTTCGGCCGCTCCGACGAAAATCAAGACGGCGTCTTCAGTGCCTCTGAACGCACCTCGCTCCTCGAGGCACTAGGTCACGACGGCACTTCACCTACCATCTCCGTCTCTCGACCCCACCGATCCAGTCTCGAAGACTACCAAACCTCCTATGACTTCGTGGGTCTCGAGCGCCCAAAAGAGACTACCATGAAGTTCTCCTCAGCGGATGGATACCCCTACTTCATCGGCGAAGGAGTCGATTACCGACATGGCCCTTGGCCTACATTCGGTGCCGACGATACTACAACCGATAGAACTCCACTTTGTACGATCGACATCAACGCTTGCTTCGGAGCAGATTTCGCCAACGCCAAGAACGGAAAAAGATCCCCCGTCGTCGACTCTTTTCGACGCTCAGCATTCGCGATTCCTGAATGTGGAGACTGTATCATCGTTTCTCTCCTTGGCAAATCTTCCTCGAGAGGTCTTTCCGCTTTTTTACCACCTCAATCTTCGACACCTTCATCACCTTCCCCAATTTCCTCGCCAGAAATAGCCGCTGTAGGCCTCTCCGCTTCTTCCTTCTCCAGCATCGATTTCTCCCTCCCACCTTCCTCCATCCCCATCCGAACAAGATGTATCGCCCTCATCCAACGCTACTCTTACGTCATCGGAGACTCACCAGTTAAATTCGTCACTATGAAATCAAAGTGGACACTCGGAGGAGCGTTCAGAGATATGGATAGGAGTGATGGAATGCCGGCGTTCTTGGCGATCAATGATGATTTGGGAAGTTATGCGTCTCCGGCTATTGTGGATGGAGCGAATGAGGTGTTGGAGAAATGGTTTGAGGACCATTTGGGGAAGAAGAGTAAGTGGGAGATTTGAGGAGAGGGCCTTGGGGACGGGGACGGACGGACACACAGAGACGCTGGGACGAGGAGACGAGGAGAGAAAGTTGGATTGAGACTTTCGAGCGCATACGTATATACTTCGCTACCTCGCTCCTCCACCTCCGCGACTATCGGAAAAGGCTTCAGGTCGTCCACAGATTGCACTCGTGGAGAGCTGCAACGCCGGACAATATCGTTGAGGGTCTTGGATGGACGCTGCTTTGTTGCACATACCGTTTGTGAATTGTAGTGAGTACTTGTTGTAAATGAAATCATCTACTTGGCGTGAACCGATAAGACTTCATAGGACGAGAAGATGGCAGAAGTCGTCGCTCTCAGTCGCCTCCCAGCCCTACCTGCCGCTATAGACCGAAGACTTTCCTCAATAAACCGGGTTCTTATTGGCTAGTCTGAGCACAAGTCCTGGACCCCAAACGATCTCGCTCGTATTCTGCCTTGCGAAGGCGAAGGCTAGCGTTGCGACCCAGGGGTACGGGCCCTGTCCTTCTCGGCACCGCGAGGCCTGTCGAGAGGAAAACAGACCAGTTCACTTTATCGGAATTCTGAGGCTTTCTAACTTCAAATAACCCTGCTCGCGGGTGCGCTTTGGGTCCTATTGTGTCTTTGAATTGGAAATTTGGGGTAAGCCGCAAGCGTCCTCGGCATCCTCATCAAACTCCATCCCCATCTCACTGTCGTCAAAGCTCATCAGCAAGGGATAAGAGCTTCCTTCTAGCTTCGGAACGACTCACAGGATGGGATACGGCTCCAATGAGTCTTCCGCAGTGAGTCCACAGGGAAACGACTCGCCAGTGCCGGAGACGCATGTGTCGACGCAATTGCATGCTCGAGCTTCGTTTACGGAACCGTACGCGTGGGGGAATCGTAGAGAGGCTCAGGAAAGTGACTTTGGGTCGGAGGATGAAGAATCTCGCGTGAGTCATACTTCCTTGAGCGCTGCTGCCGATTACTGCCGAAAGTTAACATTGCGTCCGCCAGCGACAAACTGAAGCGCAAGCTGTACGCCCCACTTCACTTCACCAACCTCGTTTGTAAGCTGACAAGCGTATCGGATATGCAGCCTGCCGCAATGCATCCTCCTTCGGAGTCGCCGTCGGAAGTGGGGCACCAGTACCACCACTCTGCGACCTCAGACTTTGAGGGTTCACAGTTTCTCTCAGAGCGAGGTCACTCGAGCCACATATACCACCCACAACAACACCTCCACGAACCTAGACCCCAGTCACACCCGACCTCCGCCCCTTACGGACTACCACTACCATATGGCGCATCGCAACCCAACTCATACACCGGCCAACCCTCCTCCTCCTTGCAGCAACCGACATCCTTCATTCCAAACAGCTCGCAGTACTTGCCAAGCCCATTCTCCGACTACTCCAGTGACTCAAGCTTCTCGCGCTCAGCCAGTACTAGCGAATCACCACACGACCATGGCGTCGCGGCACATGACTACCTATCTCAATGGCCTGGAGCCCAGCAAAAAGAAGAATCTGGCTATGGGGATGAGTTCCGGGATCCTTCCCATCGAGATGGTGTACAAGGGCTCGGATCGCATCCTGGTGGGGACTGGAACGACGCGAGGCTCGGAACGAGGCGGATACCGTATGTCGAACAAACCGGATCCCAGCCCCAATCCCCACACGACCTTCATCTTCTTCCGCCATCCCCACCATCATTGTCTCAATTTGGAGCCCATCCACCTCATCCGGGCTTCTTCAACTACCAGAAGCCAGACAACGCCTTTCAGTGGCCTTCGCGGCTCGCAAATCCTTTCGTCGCACTTGCTCCACCACCGCCACCCCCTCCCACTGCCTTCCAATCTTTGTTCCCCTTCGATCAATCAATATTCTCTCAAACTCGATCTCGGTACCTTCATCAATATGCCCCGACCCCATCGCAGCTCTTTGACGACGTCCACAATCGAACGCCATCAAACGGTCAATCACCCACACCTTCTTCACCTTTTCCTTCACCCGCGCCAATCTCGCGTTTTATCCCAGGTCACCCGAGTCAGGTTCCAATGGATGTCGAAAACTCCAGCGCCATGGACAAAGAGGATATTTCTGACTTGCGCCCCGACGCCGCGAAACGAAGTCGGGGAGACAAGTCGATTCCTGCCAGCAAAGCCAAAGCAGACACGTCTGAACTTCCGCCTCAGAATATCGCCAAAGCGACGACCTCTCGAAAGACGAAGAAAGTGACCATCGAAGTCGACTGCACCTGCGTCGTTTGTGCAGAGCCGCTCGCCCGCTTGATCATGCGAGCTACAAGAGACGAGTACTCCGCCCCTTACTCCCCAACTTATACTTGCGCGAAGTGCGAACCTAGACTTAGGCCGGGTCTAAATTTGGATGCTGCTGTACCCGCTTCTACAGAAGATCAGGAGCCAGTCGCTTCAGGCTCGAAAGCGAAGGTGGCGCCCACTCGGACGAGCTTTAGGAAGAAGAGCAAGAGGGCAGATGGGACGAATCTGGTCTCTTGTGACGTGTGCTTGAAGGATGTTGCGAGTGGTGCGGTCGTGTATCTTGGCGGGGGCGGCGCCGAAGTCTCCTTTCCCGTCGAGTTCATCTGCCTATCGTGCACCACGAAATATCGCCGTTGTTCAGATTGTGGAGGAGGATGGGTTTTGACTCTTAGTTACGAACTTTTTGAATGTGCGACTGATGTTTTCTTGTAGCACAGGTGGCGCTCGACTTGGCGTAGGAAAATGGCGGTCGAAGGAGCTCTTCACAGATTCTCGAAAAACATGTCGCCTCTCTCACGAACGCCTTGGACTTCTAAGCGATATGAGATACGACATCTACTCAACATCTGAAATACCACCGGACGAATTAGAATACGTCTCCGATCAAGCTGGCGCCATGTTCAAAAACACAATGTTTGCCGGTTTGTCTCTTCTCCCATCCTCTCTAGGTCTTCTCAATATTGACAATGCCATTGAAATCTGCAGGAATGTGTATACCAGAGGTCCTCGAACCCAAAAGCGCTGTTGCACATACTTTTGCAGCAGTCGAACAGATGGGGATGATTGGGTGGCAAAATCTCTCAAGGCTCATCCGATTTGTTTGTATTTATGGCGTTCCTGCCCGCCGACCAGCAAGTCTGACGCCTTTAAACTTGCAGGACATTGAGAGTACTCAGAAGATTCGGCGGTATATTGCCCTTCGCACCTGTATTCCAAATCTTCGGAAGGGCGGCACCCGTGCGAAGGGCAAAGACGCACGGGTCGAAAGTCCGCAACCAACTCGAACGGTGATTACAAACGATAAGGCACTTGCCGGATTCATTTTGGCGGAGTACGATGTAATCTGCTTCATTTACACCCTTCTGCGAGGAAAGGCCTGACGATGTGTTGCGAGCAGTTCGTCCATGGAACTCTTTTCTTCGCGGTCGTCGTCCCTTGGGTGAGTCCACTTTGCTTTAATTATGTTGAACAAAATCTGACTGGAATTCACTGACAGTCAGGTGGCGAGAGCTTCGACGCTACCACTATACTCATTCAGCACCTGATTCGCCGCGTTGAAGACGACCGAGCAACACTCAACGCCAAGCGAGCTGAATCCAGCCTAGCTCCATACCCGGACCTGATGCATGTCTGGACAATGAGTGTGTTTTTCTAGTTCTTTCTTTCCTGAGCTAGAGCTGATGACTATCTCCGAAAACCACAGTGTTCTTCAAGCGTGACAGTCGAATGATGGACCATCTGATCAAGCGTCGTGGTTTCAGTCCCCTGGCCGACTACACAAGAAAGTATCCCGATACGAGCCTCTCAGCATTCCCTCCGATCCGGGCCTGCTACCTTCCTCTCGAACGTTCGTTTCCCTGTCGCTCCCTCCGCGCCTCCCTGAGATCTGACTACGAAAGGACTGTTTCGCAGGTCAAGTGGGTTGGCAGGTCCTTGTGCGGAGGCAAACCGGAGGTGATAAAGACTGGAAGCCGAAGAATACGATTGAGCAGATGCAAGGGAAGCGGAAAGAGCAGAGGGGAGCGGCGAGGAAGGTATAACTTATGAGGTGTGTAGCCCGATGAGGATGGAGTACGCTTGGAAGGATTTCTGTTTTGCAAATATGCCTTGGAAAATGCATAATGTTGGCCACTCGTCGTAAATGTGCTCCCTTCCGAGACACATCCTGGCCCTGCCGAAGTCGTGCAAGTGAAGAAAGAAGAGTCACCCCTATGTACAGACTCCACTTGGCGCCGCACGAAATTGCCCTTCGTTCCTTTCACAACCGCCCGCCTGCGACCGACTACTTATCAGATCTTAGGCCGGGACCCAAGCCTGCTTCTCGTGAGAGGCTCACTCGTCGAGCTCGGCTCTTCCCCACATATCTGATCGCCCACGCCTTCTCCCGCCGTCCTCCCGCCTCAGCAAGTGAGCGCCACATTTCGCCTCAGGTCTCCGAGTAAGACATATCGAGCTTGACGAGCGAGCTACAAAGTGCTGCAATCGCCAGCCAGCCTTTGGGTCGCCATCGACACCACTCCGTTCAACTTTCACTCGCTTAGGGCAGGCGTCGCAGCTCGGCTGAAGGCTCTATCGAAAAGCCATACATACGCTCATAGCCTTCTATCGTCACTTCGCGACGGCCAGCCTCGTCTTACCCCTCGCGTGGAACTGAGCCCACAAAGCGCGCTAGGCTCATTCAGGTGCGGGTTCGCTTGAGTCTTTCTTGCGTCCACTTCTGCACATTGAGGAACTCGAAGAATTTGGCCAAACTGTGCTGGATCACGGGCGTGCGGAGGGTATTTCAAGGTCCGGTCAACGCGAGACGTCACCGCTCCCAGAGACCTTTTCGAGAGCCTCAGCCTCGTCGGGGTGTAATTTGTTCCCTAGCTTAAGGCTGATCCTTGTTTGCGTCTGATATCACAGATGTCAAACCTCCGGACCTCGCCGACCAGTCTCCTCGACCTCTCCGACGAGCTTATCCTCATCATCTGCGAAGAGCTGCGAGGCGTCCCACCGAAGACTCCCGGCTTACTAGAAATATACAGCCCTACAACGCATCTTCGCCAGCTGTCCCACGTCAATCGAAGGCTGCGCTCCATCGCCGAGGGTCCCCTTTGGTCGTGTCTCGTCCTGAATGTCAACTCCAAGGGAGCTCTTAACGTTCTCACCATGAACACGCTCAAACGAAGACGGAACATGTGGCCGCTTGTCCGACGCTTAACCCTGGAACTTCAAGAGGATAACGCCTTTCTAGTGTTCATGGCCCTCTCCTTCTCTCTCGCGAATAACGTTCGCGCCGCCGTTGTTTTGACGCCTTCGCAAGGCTGTGACTACAAGATCCCAAAGGAAATCACAGACGCGATGCGATGTGCGTCGTTGGAGTCAGTCAGCTTTTCCGACATTGCGTATCAAACAACTTTCGAGGATAAAACGTTCGGCATCTGGGGACTACCGTCGATGAAGGAGCTGAAAGTGGTCGGCTCGTCCCTCATGTCACCTCTGATGGCCAATGGCACATGCCCTCGCGCTTTGAAGAGGGTTGCCTCGATCTTCGTCAACGTCAAGGCGGCTGGAGAGATTTTCATATGGGGGTTGACGAGGATAGCGTATTTGGAGCTGGAAGGGCTGCGTGACTCAAGTGGGGGAGGGATTGACCTTTGGACTCCCGCATTGCTGTCAAAGTTGAAGGAAAGTGTGGCCTCGCAGGTGAGATCTTCTTTTCAGCCAGGTTCCAGTGTGTCGTCTGACCTCTTTCTTTGTACGTCAATACAGCCGGCATCTCTGAACTCGCTCAAATTCCTTCGCTTCGAGGGTTTTTTCAACGAAATCGAGGAGACCCTGCCGTCAACGTCAACTGTTTTCGAGTTCCTATCCCAGCTACCCCTCAACTCGCTTTCTTTACTCAAATATGGGAATTTTTTCTGGTCCCCAGCGTTATCAACAATTCAGCTGCCTACAGTGACGGAGCTCATCCTTGATAAACCGAACGGAGTGGGATGTGCGGCCGACAGCGTACGGCATTTCCGACTTCTCGCCCATCTTTATGCTGATTGTCAGGAATCTTCATAGCATTACTGCCGCGAGAGCTTGCACCATTTCCTCTCTTCCTTCCCCAACCTGGAAGCACTCGAGCTGCAACATTGGGCACCGGACGACGTCAATCTCGAGCGGTTTTGTACTTCGACGGACGTAGGAATGGCAATTCTTTCACCTTGTCTTCAAGCCCTCTTGAAGATCGTTGGGGCGAGTAGTGTTGAAACACTGCGGATCTCTGAACCAGATGATGAAGATTTTGCCTACGGTCGCGGAAACCCCCTCCCCGCCGTCATGGTGTGCAGGAAAGTCGGCGACGAGTGGAAACAGGAGCGTTTCACTCCCGGACACCCCGCTCGGAAGGTACGTTGAGTTGATTATAGGCAGTCCACTTGAGCTGATTGCGAGGGGCCACTCTCAGGACGATGATGATGACGAGGATAGTGAGGGAGACATTGAGGGAGCTGAGGAAAGTGGATTTGGCTCCGACTCAGACTTCTAATAAAGTCCGGTAGCGAATTGATGGAGGTGTCCTGAATCGATCGGAGAGTGTGAAGGCCCTGAGCGCGTCTGAAATACGGAGACTGCAGTGCGACGTTGTCAGGCTTCTCAGCGTGCGCGCCAGACTTTGCCTCAAATTGCAAGCTCTGCGGCCTACTCCTCATCATCTTCCTTGCCTGCAGACACACCCCGCTCGAATATTGTAAGAGTCTTCCAAACAGCATCGCCTCCCTTGTCCCAAGCCTGCAGCCCGCCAGACGCGAACTCGACCATTACGCCCAGTGCAGTCCACTCTGTCCATATACCGATACTACCTTCGCCACCACCTTTCCTATCTGGCTCTCCCAGGGCCACCACGAAGTCTTTCCCTTGCGTGTTGGGATCGACGAGTAAAGTGGCGAGTGAAGCTCCCGGTTCGGCAGTGGAAGGATGTGAGATGGCGATTGGATAGGCTGGAAACGCGGCAAAGACTGGTTTCAGAGATGAAGGAGCTCGTGGTGTTGCTTGAGTTTTTGTAGTGGGAGGTGGGGCGTTCAAAGCTGCCTCGTGGTTATAAATGTCGATTGAAGCGAGCGCGAGGTCTTCGTCCTGGAGCTCTTCGCGCGTTGAGCCACTTTTTGGTTTATAGCCTTCTGCTGGATGGAATACGAGAGAGACTCCGATGGGATGGAGATTGAAGTAGACCGAGTCGCTGAATGCTTTCACTTCGGGTGTGGGCAGCGTGGGGACGTTGGCGAGCGTTTTGAGCGCCGTATCGAGTCGTTTGCTGGAAGGGCCGAGTCCAAGGAGCGGGTACATGTTCGTTGGGCTCGAAGTAGACATTCTGTGACGTGACAGTGCGCGCAAGACTTAAGTTGCACAAACCAACTTCGTTGCATGCGCGACTTGGGAATCCCGAAATATATTAATTGTTTGGCGAGCGCCTTGGCCGTACCGACGCTCGGGAGCCACCATCTCCATCAGCAATACCAAACAAAACAACCGCACCGGACTAGCTCTAGAGCTACCACAAACACTAGCCAGCCTCCAGATTCAGGCCTGGCGCGCATCGACGAACACGCACTTCCACACCCGTCGCAGCGAACAGGTGTCGTCCTCGAATTTCTCTTCCAGCAGTCAAATCGTCTCTAGGAGGAAGGAAAAGCCATGAGTGGGTTTGAGGAAGTAGAAGATCGCGATGTGAGACTACACTAGCTGTCCGCTACTTGAGCACAGCTGCTGAACTATTCCACCTGCAGGGAGTTCGGCTCAGTTGGAACGTTTTTGCCGGTTCCAGGATTGAATCAACGAGGACTGTAGTACCGATTGCAGCCGTAAGCTACGTAGCCCTGGGCGTGTAGCGCAAGTAGCTGACCCGACGCGCGTGCACGCAGCTCTACACGCCGTTAAAGGAGCGGACAGACCTTGCGCCAGTTCTCTACGAGCCAGTAACTTGCAAGGCTCCCTGCCGAGCTATCCTGAATCCATACTGCCAAATCGACGTCCGCGGCAAGCTGTGGATCTGTCCCTTCTGCCTCCAGCGCAACGCCTTCCCAAATCACTACAAGGATATTTCATCGAACAATCTTCCCGCCGAACTCCTCCCAAAATACACTACCATCGAATACACCCTTTCCCGACCGGCTCAGATCCCACCAATCTTCCTCTTCGTCGTAGACACATGTTTGGATGAGGAGGACCTCAAGGCGCTGAGGGAGAGCATCATTCTCAGTTTGAGTTTGCTTCCACCTCATGCCCTCGTCGGTTTGATCACTTTCGGTACCATGGTGCGTTCCTTCGACTTCCATTCCTCGCGGTAGCCAGCTAAGCAGCACCACTCTCCAGACGCAAGTTCACGAACTCGGTTTCCCCGAATGTCCCAAATCCTTCGTCTTCCGCGGCACAAAAGAATACGCCCCGAAACAGATCGTGGACATGCTCGGACTCGCTCCCGTGGGCCCTCGACCCGGTGTCGGTGGTGCACCCGGAGGACCCGCCGCGAACGTCCCCCCACCAGCAGCGTTCGGCGCAGCTCGATTCTTGCTGCCCATTAGCCAGTGCGAGTATGGGTTGACGGGCATTTTGGAACAGCTGAACAAGGATTCTTGGCCTGTTCCGAGCGATCATAGGGCTCAGAGGTGTACGGGGACTGCGATGAGTGTGGCTGTTGGCTTATTGGAGGTACGTTTGGGTTTTTGAGGAGTCGAGATTCTTTCTGATATCTGATCGTGCTACAGACCGCGTTCCCGAATACAGGAGCGAGGATCATGCTTTTCGCTGGAGGACCGCCGACGGAGGGACCGGGTATGGTCGTTGGTGTTGAGCTGAGGGAGCCGCTTCGAGGTCACCACGACATTGAGCGCGACAACGTCAAGCACTTCAAGCGAGCTAGCAAGGTACGCTCTTTTACTTCGGTCCGCAAACTCTTGCTTATTTTCCATTTCGCCTAGTTCTACGAAAGTCTCGCCCGTCGCGCTGCTCAGAACGGGCATGCCATCGACGTCTTCGCCGGTTGTCTCGACCAAGTTGGACTTTTGGAGATGAAGTCGCTCGCAAACTACACCAATGGCTACATGATCTTGGCCGACTCTTACGCCATGTCAATTTTCAAGCAATCTTTCCTTCGCATCTTCGCCAAGGATGAGCAAGGTCACCTTCAAATGGGTTTCAATGCGACCTTTGACGTTCAGGTCAGCAGTTTAACCTTTGTTTTGCTGCGCTTGGTAATTGTCTAAACGGTCTGTTCGGAAAAATAGACCACAAAAGAGCTCAAGGTCTCGGGACTCATTGGCCATGCCATCTCTGCCAACAAAAAGTCCGCCTGGGTCGGCGAGACAGAAATTGGAATTGGACAAACTTCAGCTTGGAAGATCTGTTCGCTCGACCCCCGAACGTCCAACGCTGTCTACTTTGAGGTCTCAACTACCGCTGGCCAAGTCCTCCCGCCCGGAGCTCGGGGCATGATCCAATTCGTCACACACTATCAACATTCTTCCGGTCAATTCCGCCTCCGCGTCACAACAGTTGCCAGGAACTTCGTCGAGCCCGGCCACCCCTCCATTTCCGACAACTTCGATCAGGAAGCAGCGGCCGTTTTGATGGCGAGGATTGCCGTCTTCAAGGCGGAGGTCGATGACAGCCCCGATGTGCTGAGGTGGCTCGATAGGATGTTGATCCGACTGTGTCAGAAGTTTGCGGAGTACAGGAAGGACGATCCTAGCTCGTTCAGACTCAACGACAACTTCTTGATCTACCCCCAGTTCATGTTCCACCTTCGACGAAGTCAATTCCTCCAAGTCTTCAACAACTCTCCAGACGAGACAGCGTTCTACCGGTAGGCGTTTTTCATTGTCCTGATACTATCACTGAGGGCTGATAATGGCTGCTGGCAGACACATCCTCAACACGGAAGACGTCAACAACTCGCTCGTCATGATCCAACCAACCCTCATGTCCTACGGCCTCGACAAGCCTTCCGAGGCAGTCCTACTCGACTCTGTTTCAATCCAACCCGATACTGTCCTCCTCCTCGACACCTTCTTCCACATTCTTATCTTCCATGGAGAAACTGTCGCTCAATGGCGAAAAGCTGGCTACCACGAGCAGGAGGGATATGAGAACCTCGCTTCGCTGCTAGCTGACCCACAAGAAGATGCTCAGGTCAGCATTTTCGTCCTTAACGTTCACTCGATGATCGGTTGCTGATATTTGCGGGTCTTGGATTGTAGGAGCTTCTCCTTGACCGCTTCCCTGTTCCGCGTTATGTCAACTGTGACCAACACGGATCTCAAGCCCGTTTCCTTCTGTCCAAACTCAACCCTTCCACAACCCACATCACCAACACCCGTAAGCCTGCTATTGTGGCGCCTTTCTGGTTGGTTATTCACGATATTCATTCATTTGCGACCAGAATTCGGTCCAAGCACCGGGCAGGCCATCTTCACCGACGACGTGTCGTTGCAAGTCTTTGTGAGTCGACTCTCAAGATCCAGTCAGGCTCGTTCAATCTGCTGACAATGTCTTTTCCCTCCAGATGGAGCACCTCAAAAAGTTTGTTCAGCGAATGTTTCCACTCGTTCCTCAGCTGACAAGTTTTATTCCTCTCTCAGGCTGGCCGTTGTTGGGCAACCTTGAGTGTCATAGATTGGGAGGAGCTAGACTCGGGAGATCAGTGGTCAATAAATTTTTACTTTTTGGTACTCGTAGCTCGTGCAGTCGCCCGTCATTCCTCGCCGTCATTCCTCGCGTCTTGCTCGGCGCATTCACCTAGGCATGGCATCTGATCACCCTTCATCGGTTATCTTATGTCTGCTGCTTTTCTTTCCAAGCCGGAGCGAGCATCCCCCTGGGAAAGCATTTTAGCACAAGCAGACATTGCGAAAGGCGCCACTCACAAACAAATCTCATCTTGCCATTCACCTTCCATCCACCACTTTTCCTTTAGCACGCCTTCCTCGATGAAGCCACTAGTTCCTTCTGATTCAGATCCTGTCAATGTCGAGGGTAGGTTTGGGACTTACAGCTTCGCGTACATCGCCCTCGCGGGTGCGTTGAACCCCCAAGTTCCGCCGCCAACACGATGAATATTGAAGCGCTTGAAAGCTTGCTCAAGAAGCCAAGTCATAGCTTCTGTGCCATATCCTTTTCCCTGTGATTCAAGAGTCAATCCACCTTTGTTGATAGATACTCAATGGCTTGCTCACGGTGAATTCGGGTCTGAGAACGATACCGAAACTGACGTTCCGGTGGTGCTGCATGCCCTGGGAAATCGGATTAAGGTGCATAAATCCACTGAAGCTCACAGCCGATTAGCATTGCTCGCGATGAGCCCCGTAATTTCCTCCTACATCATCTCGCCTGCAACGTGAGGCTCGGCTTCGGATTTCGGGAGGCAAATATTGACCCTAAAGAGAGAGTTCCTTTCGTCAGGCGACTTTTTCCATGACCCTTGTAAGATATACGGAGTAGACCTTACGCCAGCAAGCACTCTGCTGCAAATTTAACATGCCTTTCCGCGAACGACGTCGACGGTGGACTTTCGAGATTTGACTTCAACATCAGTCTGCATACCTCCCGCTCTGCTCAAGTGTCTTACCGAGGAGGTCCGCTCATACCATAGAGCTGGGTCATCGGATCGCTGAATAACTTCTCAACAGCCGCCAAATCTTCCTTCTCCGTGCCAATCGCTGCGAAGACAAGACGCTCCGTCCAAAAAGTTGGCTTCGGATTCATTTTGAGGGTAGGGAAGAGATGTAGAAGACGAGAGAGAGGCCGAAGCGTTGAAATGATCTGAAGAGTTTCGTCCGCTGAAGCGCTGAGGTGAGCGCCGCTCCGCATGGTTGCGGCGTGACTCACGACTGACGAGGAATCCGGCCTTTTATCTCCGTCGACTTCAACAGTGACACGTGGAAACGCGAGGAAATGAATTATAAACGGAGAAAGATTTTGACAAGATGGGAACTCAACGTTCAACGGGTGACTAGTGACTGTCGACAATGCCAGCCTGACGCCGGCCCTCGCATTATTTCCAACCGTTTTCTATGACTGGAGGCCCCCACCGCTCCTCGAATCTCAAAGATCCCTTCCTAACAGAGCATGTTGCATGGAAATATCTCTGCGCTTGAAACCCTTCATGCGATACAGCACTCTCAAGAGCCCAAAATGTGCTCCATTATCAGCGAAAGAAGGGAATTGACATTGACGACCAGCGTCTCCGACTCCTTCTCACCCTGCTTACTTGTCAGTCCAACGGTATCTGGAAAGAGTCAGTAAGGTAAACTTACCTCAACTGGACAGGTAAGTCTCGCGAGTCCAGCCGTCCCCAAACTTGGTACATTCGACCACAGT
Organism: Phenoliferia sp. Uapishka_3; assembly: GCA_035521515.1. Taxonomy (NCBI): domain Eukaryota; kingdom Fungi; phylum Basidiomycota; class Microbotryomycetes; order Kriegeriales; family Kriegeriaceae; genus Phenoliferia; species Phenoliferia sp. Uapishka_3. The sequence goes on along the minus strand of JASZXU010000283.1, from coordinate 9,835 downwards.
GTCGTCCATGCCAGATTGTGAGCGATCCCATTCTCGAATCCGTAGCCGATGTACCGTCGTACTCCCGACCAAAGCCAAAAGAGCGAACAGGCAAGGTGTGTCTATCGCAATTTCGATGTCATTGGAAGAAGCGAAATGGTCGAGGTTGTAAGCCCACGCCCAGTTTCGGAGCTCTAGCACTCTCAGGTTGGGGAAAGAAGCGAGGAAAAGATGCAAAGATTTGCGAGCGTCTCTCTGTTGCCAAAAGGTATGAGGTTAATCTTACAGAACCTTTTTGAGATACTCACCAAATTCACGCCGCAATCTGAGGCATGAGGTGAATCGAGCGTGAGCTCCGTCAAAGTTGTCACCTGAACAGCACTTGACAGCGTCGGGGTCCAGTGTAGCGACCCGTACTGAAGGATCGATAGCGATGTCAAGCCCAGGCTCGTAAAGAGGTCGAAGACGTTTGTCAGGGTCGTCAATGGGGCCATCCGACTTTCGTCAAGGAAGTCGTCAAAGCCTACCAAGGAAAGGGAGGTGAGAGACACCTGCAGACCGAAAAAAATTCAGAGGTTGGGCCAAACTGGATCACTGACACTTGGTGAAGTCCCTACACTTCTAGCAAAGCCCTGAGCCAGCGATGTCAGCAACTGCTGACTCCAAAAGTGGCCGGCTCTCTCTGAACGAGAGAGTTCTAATCTTGAGACTTTTGCGAGACTCCACAGAAGGACTTCGCGAGCGACGTCAATATCCACATAGGCGGCGATGACTTCCCGAAGGATCGTGGGAATGTCGGTTCCCAACATTTGTCGGACTAGGGCGCCACTGCCACTCGTGCCTACTCCCAGCATTTTCAGTGCGGGAAGGCTGTTGACGTTGAAGCTCGCATCCTCAAAGGTCCTCCGCCCTCTCCCAGCACTATATAGTGTGAGACTCTGCAGAGGTAAGGCTCGAAGTGCGTCCGTCAGACTAATTGGGATCCTGAAGTCAGCGTCAGAGTCGATAGACGATAGGTCGATGTGGAAGCTTCGAATGTTCGTTCCAAGCGCAGTCGTAGGCACGATGAGCGTACGCTCTCCTCCCATCGTGGTCATGAGGAGAAGGTGAAGGTGTCGTACATGGGTCCACAAGGTCGGATTGAGGCTGAGAACGTGCATCTGGAATTGGCTGCACGCTCCACGCAAGCCGAGGTAGAGGTGTTTCCAATACAGACTCTCTGCGATATTTCGGATACGTCGATTGACGCGTCGGAGCTGTTCAACGCCGGAGATTATCTCGCCAGAGTATTCCCTCGACATGCTCAAGCCTTCGCAGATCTTGACGGTCAGCTCGTCGCAGAGGTCGAGAAGACCGGTCGTCATCTGGAACAGCGGCGGCAGTAGACAGTCAGTATTGGATCTCACAAAGCTAGCTTCCCACAAGATCGCAACTGGTATCGTTCGCAGCCTTCGCAGCGACTTGCCGCGACTTTTGACGCCAGTCGCCCGCGACCCGAGCATCCAGGCTCGATTGCGCTCGAATGCTCCATCTGGTCTCCCAGTATTCCAGATTCGTGTAAGGGGAAGGAAGGGGAAAAAACGCACCTGTCTGACCTGGATCTACGAGCTTAGTGTCGAGACTGCCAACCACATGGTCGTGCTCTCATCAGCCAATTTGTCGGTACATTGCAAGTCGGTCACTCGCCTAGCGCTAGGGGGCTTCTCCGTTCACCTAGCCTTCGCTCCGGGAGCTGTGAGGAGTCGTGTGATGCCAAGCGCGGATCCGTGGGGAGTGGGGAAGGATGGATGGATGTCGGACGGCCCAACGACGCACGTTTGGCTGGTGGTGGATACGTAGGTTACTTGCACGATCCGAGGTGAGCTTGGCCTGATGCGTGGTACAATAGCGAGAGGCAAGAGGCTACGGGAGCACTGCACAGGTTGAAAAAACCGCCGCTTGGAAGCTCAAGAGTATTCATTATAGAGTACAATGCAGCCGCCCCTCATCACCGGATCTATAGTGTAGCGGTTATCATCCAGGTTTTCCATACCTGGGACGGGGGTTCGACTCTCCCTGGATTCATGTTTTTGCCGCGCGAGGGCTTGGGAGGCCGTCATCGTCCGCTCGTATCGTAGTCTAGGGGAGCCTGTTCCTTTTTTGACAAATAAGTAGACCGAAGCGTGGGCACATTCATGTAGTATTCATGTCACTCAATCTCGACCGGCGTGCCTAGGCCCCTATCATCTATGTAGACGGATTCTTGGAATAAATGTAACGAATAAAATATTGGCCCGCTTGCGCGTTGAGCGTCTCAGTGCCATCGCACGATTCGCACACCCTCAAACAAAACTACTTCACTAAATGGATTTCCGAGCAATCATGGAGCAATTAGGAGGCGGAGGAGGTGGTGGAGGCGGCCAAGCACCTGCCGGCGACGTGCCAACCAACGACAACGTGAGCTAGTTCCCTCCGATGGCGCATCTCCCAGCTTACTAACTTCGAACTCGCTGTCCATAGGCTGAAACTATCTACATCAGCTCGCTTGCTCTTCTGAAGGTTTGTACAGACGTCGAATATGGCGTCAAGCGAGGTCCACCTGACGCATCGCTCTCCACTTGCAGATGCTCAAGCACGGTCGAGCTGGAGTGCCTCTCGAAGTCATGGGTCTTATGTTGGGATCATTCGAGGACGAGTTCACGGTCAGGGTCATCGGTGAGTGTGGTTTCTGTTTTGGCTGAGGGACACGGTAGCTGAAGGCCGCGCGTCGTCGTCCAGATGTCTTTGCGATGCCACAAAGCGGAACTGGAGTTTCAGTCGAGGCTGTTGACCCAGTCTTCCAAACCAAAATGATTGACATGCTCAAGCAAACTGGTCGGTGCGTTGTTTTGGTCTGGGCACCTGCGCAGGCGGAGCGATTGACTAACCTGTGGCTTTCGGTGGACAGACCAGAAATGGTTGTCGGATGGTACCACTCCCACCCTGGATTCGGCTGTTGGCTATCGAGTGTTGATGTCAACACCCAACAAGTGCGTTCACCCTACCTCTCTCCTTCCGCTCCCCACACGCGCTGATTTCATCATATCCAGTCCTTCGAGCAACTCAACCCTCGAGCAGTAGCAGTCGTTATCGACCCTATCCAATCTGTCAAAGGAAAGGTCGTCATCGACGCCTTCCGCTCCATCCCACCTCAGAGCGTCATGATGGGACTCGAGCCGCGACAGAGTACATCCAACGTTGGACACCTCGGACAGCCGAGCATTCAGGCCCTCATTCACGGACTCAACCGCCACTACTACTCGATCGCCATTGCTTACCGCAAAACCGACTTGGAGCAGTCGATGCTCTTGAACTTGCACAAGAAGAACTGGACGGAGGGTCTCAAGTTGCAGGACTGGGAGTCGATGAAGGTGTCAAATGAGGCCAGCATCAAGGTGCGTCGTTTGTGTCTTCCCACTTTCTGCTTACGCAACTCACACAATAAGCTTATATCATTATTCATAGCGAATGCTCCATCTTTCGCAAACATACACGGCATCGGTCAAAGAGGAGGCGACGCTCACACCACAGCAGCTCAAGACTCGACACGTCGGAAAGCAGGACCCAAAACGGCACTTGGAGGATCTCATTATGGAGTCGATGGGAGACTCGATCCTCCAAAGTCTGGGGACAATGTTGACCTGCCTCGCTCGATAGTTTGCCCACGTTCCTCACTCTTTGTTTGTCAATTTACGCCGTTTACACAATTGATGTCCGAGCATCTTTTCTGTAAGTACTGAGGGCTCATCGTAGGCAGCAGACACTCGCATGGGCCCAGGATAAAGTCGCCGCACTAAGGACGAGCGTCCTTATCAACGTTGCAACTCGACTCGCAGAGAAGCTCCGTAGGAAATCTCGGTCTGCGCTTGAGATGGTACAGAACGGGCCGGCTTGACACTTTTTCATAATGAGAGAGCATGCATTGCGACAACCGCACCGGATACAAAACGAAGAGGTAAACATACAGCGCACTAAAATTTGCGGAACAACCCTGGAGCGCGAGAGAACCGGGCCCATAAAAGACAAAAACTTCCAGCCAACATCATTCCTCCGGCATCTAGATGTAAAAAGCAACGAATCAGTGAACGGATGGCAAGAGTATGCTTGCTACGAGAAGACGAACAGTAGGCAACTCCAGCATAACCGCTTGAAGTCAGAACAACTGACGCAGAGTAAAATGGTCAGTCTCTAAAACAGGTCTTGAACGACTTGCGAGGAGTCGCATCCGCACGAAACATAACAAGTGGCTTACCGCCTGCAATAGTTGCGCCGACGAATTGACCTGGCCGAAGATAATTATATGAGGACCGGTGCCAAATATCTTGGAACGTTCACTATCGTACCAGGGGAGTTTGCGAGTACTCCGAAACCAGTGATAGTACTCAGCCCTCGCATACCAAACAATTGTGCACACGCCACAGGAAGGAGCGACATGAACCAAGCGCCTGCAGGCCGGGTCAGCAACCCAGCAAATCAGCAGTAAGTGTCAATCCAAACTTACCGACGAAGCCATCTATGCACAAAGAGGTTTCAGAGTGCCGCTCAGTCTTTGACGCCTGACAAGAAATTTTTACTTACACAGTGCGGCAAAAGTCATGATTGTGTCAAAAGTCTCGGCGTGTGGCCAGATTACCACCTGGAAGAGACCACCCAGGAAGAAAGAAAGGAACAGAGAGTTCACAGGCCCGATGCTGTCGGCCAAGAAGCCAGCGAAGATCTGTCGAAACGAATCTCAGCTTCCAGAAATATCACAGAAACCTGATGTGAGTACGTACGCGACCAAGCCCCGAAAGGAAGTTGGCTATGATAAGCGGAAGAGCTGGAGTGATGCTCATCGGATCGAGGTCGGGGCATTTGAGAGTTGTGTAGGTCGTGAGGAAATAATATGGTGTTAGGTAGCTGCGAAGCAAGCGAACAAACAGATAGTTAGTTCACCGCAAGAATGAAGGGAATCCTTTTAAACTCATTCACCCGAAAATTCCGATCCCAACGCAAAGCATCAGTCTAGCATGCAAATCAGTTTGCATGGTGTAATGCCGTTAAATAGGGAAATCGAAGCACTCACGAATAAAAGCACGGGTCACTCCATACTCCAACAGGGAGCCAGGTCTTCGTGACTCTTGGCTGACCTTTCGAAGATTGGACTTCTCGAACCTCCAGCAGGAACCATGCGGCGACTGAAATGCCAAGATTGAGGCATGCGTAGACCTGCGAAAGAGACAGTCAGGAGGGAACACGAAGTGGGAATGGAAGTAGCCAACTAGAAGAGTCCGGTTATAGCCCAAGCGGGGGATCAGACCTCGAATAATGAGGGAGCTGAAGCGATGAAAGATGGTCAGCCGGAGGCCAAGTAGTGATTAACTCGTAAGGCTAACCTAACACCTCCACCAATTCCACTGCCACTGACCGCAAGGCCTTTATAAAAGTAGTGAGAATCACTCCGGTTCGTGAGATTTAAGATATCGAGGTACCCGTGGCAAACCCTCGACGGCGAAGAAACCACTGAGACGGCAGAGACAAGAAGAGCGGCTGCCGGCGCGAAGTGCTGAGCGTTAGTCTTCGGTGGTATGCGAGCCGACATGTGAAACCGTACCATGCCTATGCCTTGACTCAGTCCAACAAAAAATCCTTGAAAGATGAATAGAAGAGGGAGGGATGCGCTGACGAATGACGCGATGAGGAGCGATATGAATGTACAGGCGATACCAATCGCGATCATGAGCTGTGGATAATGGTGAATTCCCCATTCACGAAAGATCAAGCGCACGCAGCTATCTCTTACTTTGTAGCCATATCGGTCACCTAATCGTCCAGAGACAAAGCTGGACCCGTTCATCATCTGCGAAACGAATGGAATCATCAGTCGCGAATGCCTGCAGCAAGACTCGACAACGCACAAAGTTACACAACCCAACAGACAAATTCAGAACCGAAAGCGGAACGTCTTTTTGCGACGTGTCATGCAGCTTTTGACTGAATATTCCCCACGTCAATCCGTCTGCACACCCACCGCGGATTAGTAGCCGAGCAAAGCACGTTCATAACCCAAAGACTCACACCCCATTTGACAACAGACGAGACAAAATACACCAAGGACAACACTCCAGGCTTTGAGCCCTCCCTCTGGATAATAATCTTCTTCCACCTCCCCCACTTTCTCATCGGCGCCCGTCGGACCATCGCCTTTAGCGGACTTCTCCTCATCGCGCACCATGTTATCGTCCTCCTCCTCTCCGTCTCTTCCAGCTTGCGCGAGAAATGACTCTGTCGTCCCAATCTCATTCGATCGTATTCGAGATAATGATGATGGATTGACGGAAGCTCGAGAGATAGTCGTTTTGGCGCGCCCGCAAGGATCCGGCTCAAACGCCGTCGTGGCCGCGGACGAGTTGGACATTGTGGCTGAGAGGGATTGATCAGATAAGTTGATTCGTGGGGGCTGGTGGCGGCCGTCTCCTGGTGAGCTCATCAGATGTCGTTGCGTTCTTGCAGGGACCTGTCAGCAATTGAGAGGTGGGTCTTGCGTGGGTAATCGTTTTTCGCCGGCTTTCCGGCCCGAATGACGGCCGAAACGAGGGGTCGTCCTTGGGTCGTTGGCACGATTTCTTTTCTTTTCAATCATTCATGCTTCCGATAATACAGAATGTTGACGAAATGAAACGCATCCTTGCGTAGAGGCACCTGCAAAGGTTTTTTTTCACCCGCCGAACCCGGACCACAACCGTATCGCAACCAATGACGGCGTTGTGCATCTGGGAAGATGCATTATTGAATTCTGTCCGAGAACTATGTGGGATCCAGAGGTCCTTTGAGCTTACACGATGTTTCTCGTGGTTCACCGCGAATGAGACGCCTACTCGGGAGACGCCACACAACGTCAAATTTTCTCGGAGGCCACAAGGGACGTCTCTAGCACCAGAACTGGACACATTGACATCGTTCATACGCATCCTCATCAGCGTTTCAAAAAGGAGTCCCGATCAAATCCTGAACTGAAGTTCGTCGTTGAATCCAGACGCACTGCCGCGGACTTTCACCGGCGTCGCAAGAACGAATCAAGGCTGAGGGGCTACTTCGTAGGATGATTAAGCTACGTACTGAAGCTGAAAGCTGCTCTGCAGCGAACTCGTATGGGTGGTTGACTGAATGCATTGTGACGTGGTGAGAGCACGGTTACCGACAGTCGAAACTCTCCTCCACTGACGCCTTTCTCTGTTTTAACTTCCCCGCCCGCCAGATTGAAGCTCATCTGAAGTGAGTAAAAAAGATTTGATTGATATCAATCAGTCATACTGTACTCACAGATTGAATTCCCTTTCAAGGACTCCCTGTGCTTCAGCTCTGGCGCGCGCAATCTCAAACAAGCCGTGGACCATGACGAACGACCGAATCGACTCTCAAGACACCAACAAGGTTTCTACCCCTGACCAAGTACAAGTAAAAGCCTTAGTGATCTTACTTTGAGAGACGAGTTCCTGATCAAACTTTTCCTCAGATCCGTCTCGCCGGCGAGCTTCAGCAGCTTCCGACGACGAACTTACCTCTCGACGTCATTCCCCAAATCGCCACCTATCTTCCTCTCCCATCCGTGGATTCTCTCTCTCAGGCATTCCCGGGCTGTCGGGCACTTCTCGTCACCGAACCTGCTCGACGAATTGCTCACGTCCTCGGACCTTACTTCCCAGACGTCACCGAATTTCCGAACCTCCTGGTCGAAAGTGGATCTCTCGTCGCTGCCTCGACCGCACTCTTCTACCGCAGGGCGAAGACGAAGCGTGGATGCCAGGAGACCTCGATATAGTTGCGCCTCGAACTCCTTCCAAAGGTCGAAATTCGGGTGGATCCAGATTGAAGCACTACGACTCGCAGTCGAACGTACACATGCGCGTATACTTGAGGAGTCAAGGATGGCTGCGAGATAGAGAATTGGAGGAACAAAAGAACGAGACGTATGCATCGGGGTTTGGAAGCTTTCACGCGGTGTTGATGTGCTTAAAAAAAGGCGCCCTCTCTATCGACCTCATCACCCCGCAGTCTATGAAGCCCACGGACTACATTTGGTGAGCTTTCAATTGAATTTTTTTAATGTGATACTTGAAGCTGATCACCCAATCTAATCAGCACCTACGTGCGTTTTCACCTTTTCCACCTCTTTCGTGACACCTTCCGCTGACGTTCAAGAACTTCCAGCACTCACGGCTCCTATGGATTACTTCGATGGCGATGTCGTCGCTTGTTACTTTTCAGAGCTTACGATGAAACACAAGCTTCAAGGATCACTCTACGGCCGCGATGAGGAGATGACGCGGGTTACCGACGACATCGCTAGGAAGAAGTACGTCGCTCGTGGGTATGCGGAGGTTGACGGACTTGCTTTGTCTACCGAGCCGAGGTCCAGAGAGCCTATCGAAAACGTTATGAGAAGTTTCGGGAAGCAAGTTTGAAGGATGAAGGTCGAGGGTTAGCTTCGCGCCTTACCACAGTCGCCTGCTCTGACGGAATGAAAGCTGCTTTTCTTTTGGAACTCCACTCAATTGAAAACGCTTTAAATTAGTCAAGCAGCACAGCACCAGGGTTATCGAGTTCTTTGACACACAACATGCTCATCATGGACCGAGTACTTTAGACTGCCAAAAGGTAGGCCTTGGCGGCTGCGAGGACGTCCCTCATACCTCGAGTGACAACATCTCCCGAAAAAGCATCAATAACTCCCCCTTAAAGCATTCTCTCATATCAATTGACCTCCTTGACGCTTCCACCTGGGCGGTCGAATAGTTTTAGGCGGCGGGCCAAGCGGGGGGCAGAGGTTCGTGGATTGGGCAACGTCCCGACGACATCGATTCGTGGATTGTGCTTGGCCACTGACGAGAGCGAGTAGGGAAGTCATCGCCAGTAAGCGACAGATGGAAAGTTTCATGTTGACCTGAGCCGAGCTGGAGTCTAGATTTCGATATGAGTCCCGAGTTCGGAGTGGACAAACTCTGACTCACTTTGCGACTACTGAAACCGGATGAAAAGAAAGTCGAGAGACGATGCCGAAGGGTTTCCTTCAAGGAAGGGTGAAGTTCGGACCCGGTTGAAGGCGAGGAATAAAGGTGAGAGACGCCTTGGCAGACCGCGTTGCCAGAACGACAGTTCTTTAGACCACAAAGAGCACCGATGACGCCCTCCTCGCAACAACTGTACGTGACCAGCATCCTGTGAGACCAAGCAGTACATCCCATGCATCAAAGAGCAGGTCAACTATGATATACGATTTGTGACGGCGATGTCAACTTCGCGTGAAAACGCCAGACCGTCTTCGCGAGTTGGAAAAGAATACACGCCATCGCTCATTCCACCAAACTACCCCAAACTCACTCAACCAAAAGGTCTCCGAGGAGTATTCGCCTTCTCAAATCTCTGATACTGAGCCAACGACATCCCCCTCCTCGGAGCCGGTATAACGACTGCAAAGGAGGTCTTCTTCGCCGCTGGCTGCACTTTCGCAGGCGCGGGCGTGGTTGCAGGAAGTGGCGCCACAGACATCGACGTCGAAGTAGGTGTGGATGTAGTCACGGGGGTCGTCGCCTTCGGTCGAGAGGCTGCGGCGGAAGTTGAAGCGACAGGGAGCGGCGGAATACGGGTCTGAACCGCACTCTTCGACGCTTGTCCGTTCGTCGGCTTTGGTACTGTTCTGGGTGCGACAGGAGCGATGACTTCCTTTCGAATGACAGTCGGCTGCGGCCGTGGTGGAGGTGGACGACTCTGACTAGCGAGAGAAGAAGGACGAGATCTTGGGTCCTTCGAAGTTGCGGGACCAACGGAAGTAGATTTAGGTGGTGGTGGTGGTGGTGGT